>JAWPHD010004741.1:0-179791 GCA_037043455.1 Cyrtodaria siliqua | reverse complement strand
AAATGTTTACTTTCCTTTTAGTATTAACGTTAGTTCTATCGATTGATACAAGCATATTTATATTTCAAATTTACCGCTATCTTATCTTTACCATATTCAACTAGTGGATAAGAACTCTAATAGATTTTATCTTTCGTTCTCATCCTTTTGGTTTAGTGTACAAATATTGTGTATTGTTGTAGCTATTTGGAAATACAATATGTTTAAACCAAACCAAAGTAGAATCTAAGAACGAAAACGCAATGGATACATATAAAGATAAAATATAAAATACAACAGAAATATAAAATGAGAAACAGACTGACAACAGAACAAAACATGATGAAGATTCAGAGAAAACGTCGACGATGATGGAGCATAGACACACGCTTCGAATGTAAACGAATTTGTAGCAACATATAATTGTAATGAAACATGCACGTTAATATGCTGAAAGGAAAAAGAAACGCATAATGGGTATTTCCGCTATATAGTGTATGTTAAATATGCTACTGCTAATCGAATGGTACAGGGCGACATTAGGCATGTCCTTTCGGAAAAGAGGTGTAGACAGCAACGAACACACCAATGAGTACCCCTTTAAAGTTTTATTATCGACAGTATGCGCATTTGGCTCAAGCAGGTGAGCAAACTTAGGCTTTAAACGTTGTAGTCTCATAACATTAAAGACAATACTGAAATGGCTTGACTTTTTCAAGTGAAAATTCAACATGTATGAATTTCGTGTAACAAAGTATACTTTGATTTAAAGGTCTACATGACAAAGTTGTCCTTTCTGTAATTAATTGTAGTCCTTTTTGTACAAAACACGTTGAGATATATCTGGAATATTACGTGGAATTAGGTGTATATAATAGTGTAGTATAGGCAATTATTTGATAATGCGTTTCTTTTTTCTTTCAGTATATAATTACGCAGTTTACAATACTGCAAACAGAACATTTTTCAGTGGATATAATAATGTATAAAATACAGGATGCATTTATAGCTCGCATTTAATTTATATCTTTCATAACAATGAAATCACTAGCATAATACGCCCACAAACATATTGTTAACGTGTGTGGTCCCGCTTGTGAGGAACTCCTACTGTCACATTGAATAATTAAAACATAATAGTAAAACGATACAAGTTTTACATTTTTATTTTACCCCGCTAGTGTCTCAAGTGTACTTAAGGTCATTGATCTTTCTGTTTCAATTAACATGTCGCCAGTTGTCAATCATTTATCCATTTCATCCGATCAAACCAAAACGATACCTCCGACAAACAACAGCACGTGCTACGTGTCACGGTATAATAAAGCACGTGCAACTATGTTATAATATAACCTATTGTCAATATACTCCGACATCAACAAAAGGGCGGAGATATCTAAGTACTGGCGACATGTCAATTCTACATATCATTAGAGTAAAATGGAATCTACTGAATTGCATGCACACGCCTAACAAACAGTACACTCTACAACGAACAACAAAAAAACAAAATTCCTTACCTCGTTATTTTAACCAATCTCAAGGATTTGAGCATATATCACCTTCCACAGTGGGCAGTGCCACAAAGGCTCTAACGAATAAACTGTTTGGAAACCTACAGTACAGCAATTCGGACCAGGCTGCCGAAAAACTTCGACATGAGAGGATGTCGCAGGTGAACGCTCTCACAAGCAGTTCCAATGAAGCTCCACAGAGGAATGATCGCGAGAGAAAATATAAGTTTTGCTGACAATTGAACATGAATTGTTTCCTTTTAAATATAATATCTTTGTTGGCATATTTCAAACTTGTATTCTCTGCAGATAATCTGCTTATGTTCTCAGTATAATATCTGGCAAATGGAATTTATCAACGCATGTGTGTTTCTGAAGTGAGAAGAATAAGAAAATCTAGAAAACATCAGTTAAAAAAAACTTGCCTTTAATAACACAGCTATCACAACTTTTTTAATAATAAACATGCATGTATTAAACGGAATGATTTGTGTCTTCATCATTATAATGGTAAACAGGCATGCCCAACCTCTGCAACACATATAACAGCTTCGAGGTCCACTACATTCAAAGCTAGAGAAGGTACTATTTGTCTCTTTTTAAGTTATTTGTAGTTAATAATATTGTTTCCAAAATGGTCGATGCTATTTGATATTGATGTAGTAAACCAATTGCAACATGTCTCATTCTTCGAAATATCACCACGTAATTGTAGCTTTCTATGTTTTTACTATTTTATATTATATATTATACATGATCATTTATGTGTTTTACTTATATTGCCTATTAATGCTGTCTTGTTTGTTAGGTATTGTAAATTGGCGGGGATATCTTTATTTACACTGTTCCGTTCATATATGTGTACATGTTTATTGATTTAGCTGTCTGATTTGTTTCTATTAATAGCACACATATAATTAGCTGATTCTATTAATTTCTAAAATAGTGTTTACATCATGTGAGCCATCATATGATTCATTCAAGGTTATTGAAGCATTCTACATGTTCTATGACATTCGATGAGAGTATAAATACAGCCTTTTGGGGTTGTTGTGATGTTTTAGTATTCAGTATTTGCATTGAGTATAAATTCAGTATAAAGTAAACATATTGGATGCAATGAATTAAAGTTTTATTGTGAAGGGATAAACAATATGTGCTCATCTATAATAATAGTGATTATGGATTAATTGGACATTTGGACTATTGCTAATTAATCAACCAGGAAAGGCTTGACGTGAAATTGGATTAAAGGACACTTGCACATTTTTGTTAAAAGGACACTTGACAATTTAGATTAAAGTTGACTGTCCTCCTTGAATGCTTCTTTCCCTGTCCGATCGTTTTATATTTCTTATTGTGTAAAAATGTATATATTAAACATTTTTCGAAACTGATTTCCGTTGTCATTGATTTACCATTGATGATAAATCGAAATAGAGCAAATTCTAAGACACCACTGAATTGATATTAACTTGGAGAATACAAGCTAAGGTTTTAACAACGTTTAACAATCGATAACGAAATTATCTTCGATACACAAAGCTGTTTTGTATTCTACTACTGGAGAACACCTCTATCTCTATACAGAGGATCTCTGTTGTTCTAGGTACATTGCGTTGTACTAACAGGGAGTGAGTTTGCTGTTACACACTGGTATGCATGAACTGACGCTATCGGTGTAGAAGTTAGGAGATTATCACTGAAGTTCCTTTAAAACTCCCGTGTGGTCTCCGAAGCATTGATTTTCCCAGACAAGGTAAAAGCAGTTGGGACATAGATGTGGAGAACGGTCAGACGAAGTAGAGTCAGACGGAAGCCTGTACGAGAGAAGGAAGTTTAAAACTAGCTGAAGCTTCCAGTAACAGACAGACGAGTCGAGACAGTATCTTCAATCTCAAGCTAAAATACATTGTCACCTTCCTGTCGACCCGTAAAAACAGTTCAAAAGCAGTAGGATTCAACAGTCGCCAGACAGGAGGTTCAGCCAAGCTCTTTGATTGAACCTATTGGGGCTCGTCCGGTATACGATAACATTATGTTATTAAGTTGGATCTATGAGTTGTGACATTGAGATGGACTACGGCAAGTAGATGACTACGGGAGAGCAGATGGGTTTGAAAGTCTCGGAGCTATCAGAATACGTCGACAAAAAGGAGCGACAATATATCTAGCGAGAGAAGCGTATGCAGCAAAGACTTTATAGAGAAGAAGGACAGAAATGGAATTTCGAACTCAATGGTGTTACATTATGAACGCCATGCCGAACTAAGGAAGGAGCAGCTGCAACATGAGGTCAAACAACGGGAACGTGATGCTGAGATCAGGAGAGAAAAGGCCGAACAGCATAAACGCGAAGTCGAGCTGCAGCGCGAGAAACAAGCACGGGAGCTAAATATCCATAAGTTGAAGGTTAAACTGAGAGCCCATGGTGATCGTAAACCAAGGAGTGATTCAAATCTCTGAGACATAAGCTTCCTAGTTTGAAGAAAATAAAGACGATATGGACGCATATATCGAGAGGTTCCAGCGGTTCGCCAAAACTCAAAGCAGGCCAGAAAACACATGAGCTGTTAGATTGAGTTCATTGCTGACTGACAAAGGTCTGGATGTTTCTGGACGCATGCCTGTGGACCCGGCTAGTGATTATCAATATTTGAAGAAAGCTGTTTTGAAAACATACCAGCTTACAGAGGGGGCATTCAGAATGAAGTTCGTGAAAGTAAACCGGAGCAAGTGAAACAGTGTTTCAATACATTGATCGGTACTTTAACCGATGGACAGAGATTTCTGAGGTAGACAATACTTATGAAGAAATATAAAAAGATCGGACACTTGATGATACGTGAGTATTTGTAAATGTATGTTCACCGTTAGCTTAAGTTGTTGCTAAAGAGAGAAGTCAGTGCAGGATGTAACAAAGCTGGCTGAACAGTATATCGAGGCGCATGGTGTATCCATCACTTCAAATCAGAGCATGAAACAGAATGTTTCAAACAAGAGTCTAAGGTCAAACCCCATTCAGTCTAATAGGCCTTTACCACCACCTTCAATGATTGAATACAGGAAGAAGGTATGTTTCATATTTCACAGAGAAATCCACATAGTTAGAGAGTGTAAAGGTGATAACAAGGAAAAAAGGCTGATGGTGCTGTTTATGGAGATAAGAAGGTTTCAGCAATGTTCATGTCAGTTTCTTTTCAAAATAATACTCAGGATGGACAGCTTAAACTGGCCACTTATCACAGGGCTATACACTATCGAGTCGCTAGACGGAAAATGTAATTTGGAAATAAAGAAGGGTTATGTTTGGGATAGGGAGGTGAAAGTATTACGAGATACGGGATATGGACTTGCGGCTGTAGCAATGGTTCTTAATAATAATAATACAAAACATCGTAGTATTAAAATGACACGGATTGAAGCAAGTAAGGAAAATAATGTAGGAGAGGTATATTTCAACATGTATGGAAATATGAAAAATAATAAATCTTTACCTGGTAAGTTTAAGATAGGTGACAAAGTTAGAATCAGTAAATTTAAAAGAACTTTTGAGATATGGAATAAAACAAATTGTAGGGAATACATTTTTGTTAGAGATGAAATTTAACATACTAATCATATAACATACAAAATAAAACATTTAAACACTCAAAATAATGACGGGAGCTTTTACGAATTCGAAATGATAAAAGCTGATCAAGAAGTATTTAGAATTGAAAAAGTTATAAGATTTGATTATAAAAAGAAACAAGTGTTATATTGATGATTTCAACAGTTGTTTTCCATTCAAGGACAGACAAAGAAATATAAAAAGATCGGACAGGGAAAGTAGCATTCAAGGAGGACAGTCAACCACAAAACACAGAAACAAACATGCAAACAGACAAACAATAAAGCAAAAGTAATAATAAAAGCAAACGACACCACAAACACAAAATGGTTGACAATAGGGCTTCCGCCTCGGAACGGTCAGTGGCAAAGTAGGCCACTGTGGGTTTAAACCGGTTCTAGGGTGCACCAAACCTCACACTTACCCTACTGTCATCCCATTAAAACAGGACAGTGTAAATAAAGAAATCCCCGCCATGATTTATTTTACAAGATCATTAAGAGCATGTGGCAAGAACATTTATCAAAGTCAGTACAGCCAAAATTAGTGATAACAAAGTTCTGTCTCTCTCTCCCCTCTCTTTCTCTCTCTCTTTCTTTCTATCTCTCTCTCTCTCTCACTCTCTCTCTCTCTCTCTCTCTCTCTATCTCTCTCTCTCTCAGGTCACAACAATACAAACAATAGTATCGGTAGAACCCGAAGATGCTCCCCGAAGTAACGTTTTGCGTACATAAAGTTTTATCAGGACATACATTTGAAGATGTTGCCTGGGCAAGTACATTTTCAAGTATAAGAAGTTATTTTTTCACTCATAGTTTTATTTGACAATATAAGTGTTTCATTTTTGGACATTCTAGTAAGATATGGATATATTGTAGAATTTAAGATGGTACAATTTCAAATGTTAAGGCAAACTTTTTTTTCATTTTTTTTCTGTCATCTGTGATAAAAAAAATTGTTGTCGACAAAATAGGCGGTATAGGTAGCTTTGAGTAGAATTCATCCTATTGCTATAGAAACAATAAGATTTTTGTTTTTCAGTTGTGGAATACATATATAAAAGTTGATACTGAGCTAATTTTATTCTCGATCTATATGTCAAAATTGTGTTTTCAGTATTGTATATTTTTTAACTTTTTTGAAAGAAATGTCATAGGACCTTGTTATATACAAGTTTTAGAAAGGTTGAGCATTAGAACATACATTTTTAGCTTGAATTATTATTTTATTATTTGCTTTTTAAAATGAAAAGACGAATAAGGATTGCAATTGTTTGGGCATGGTTTGATTACAGTTGTACATAATTAAAGTCGAAAATTAATCGTTATTTTTCATTAAATATAATGTTATGTAAAAACTGTAAAACTTTCCAATGAATCTTTTCTTCCTCTTTTTACTAAAATTTTGGAGTTTAACACTCTTTAATGCCCTGTATCATTGGTTGAAGTGTCATTCTGGTCACATTATTAGTTTTTAAGTTATGCTCCGGACAAGGATTATACAATTACGTTATCCTCTTTGCGGTGGCGACGTGTTCCTAAATCCTTTAAGGTGGAAACCGTTTGATGTATGCCCTTCACTCCGTTTTGTCTTGCCCTCAACCTTTTTTTCCTTGATGCGCCGACTTCACTGGACTACCTCTTGGGACTCTATGATTGTACCTACTGAAACCCCAACTAAGGGAGGTGGTTGCATGAGCTTTCGTCCCTCGAGTTTTCTGGTCGTACCATAGACTGGTTTTCTCTTTAGCTGCAACTACTATGGTTGTTCAGTACTATTCTGGATACATCCTGATATGTTTATTATTTTCTTTGTATGTGTTTCTTCAGTTAGTTACTCTGGATGTGGACTTTATTGTTAGAGAATTCCTTTTGATGGGATGTAGTTTTGTTTACACTGTCTTGTCTTTTTGGGCGCTGAAGACAGGATAATAGCGATGATTGTTCGTATATAAAATCGATTCAATCTAACCAGTAGGCCTTATTGCCTACTGACCGTTCCAAGTCGGTAAACCTGTCTTCACCACCCTTTCTGTTGTGTTTCGTCTCTTTGATTGTATTGGCAAGTCCTTGTTTGCAGTACAGTGCGGACCTACGATGCCATTGCGTTCGGACGCTGTGGTTTCTATAGGACCCTATATCTCATTTCAGACAAGTCATCGAGTACATACAACATGAGCTTCTTAGATTAAACGTATGTTTTATATATTATATACATGAATATTGCTGTGTTTTGTTCTTATTACACCTATCAACACTTTTTCAAATATAAGGGGTTAGCTAGGCCGGGATTTGTTTTATTTACACTGTCCTGTTGTTTAGGGATGATGACAGGATAAGAGTGAGGTTTGGTGCACCCTAAGTATTATGAGCACTATTTCTTTAGGGAGGTTGGCTGGGAAAGGACGTAGGGCTGAAATTTCTTTTTTAAATTGGTATTTAAAGATTCTTTGGTATTATTTAGATACAACATTATGAAGAAAAGAGTAGGTCATCACACTGTTTCCCCACTAGACAGCTTTGAAAAAAACTCCAAAATTTCCGTAAAAAGAGGAAGAATAGATTCAATGAAAAGTTTTACATTATTTACATAACATTACATTTAATGAAAAATAACGATTAATTTTCGATTACATGTATACATATCTTTCAAAACATGCACACACAATTGCAATCCTTATTATTTTTACTTTAAAAAGCAAACCCATACGGACCATACCCACCCACTTTATTTTTCTAAAATAATAATTCAAGATAAAAAAGTATGTTCTAATGCTCAACCTTTTTAAAACTTGTATATGACAAGGTCCTATGACATTTCTTTCAAAAAAAGTTAAAAAATATACATTACTGAAAACACAATTTTGACATATAGATCGAATATAAAATTAGCTCAGTATCAACTTTTATATATGTATTCCACAACTGAAAAACAAAAATCTTATATTTCTATAGCAAAAGGATGAATTCTACTCAGAGCTACCCATACCGCCTATTTTGTCGACAACAAAAAAATTATCACAGATGACAGAAAAAAAATGAAAAAAAAGTTTGGCTTAACATTTGATGTTACCATCTTAAATTCTGTCAAATAAAACTATGATTTAAAAAATAATTTCTAATACTTGAAAATGTCAAAATTTGCCCAGGCAACATCATCAAATGTATGTCCTGATAAACGTCAAGGATACTGCGAGCTGGTCTCGAAAAATGCTTCCCGACTGGTATTCGTGAACATTTGATCGTTAGTCTTAAAATTAATGCAATTTATTTTGCAAATTATTTTGGCTACAATTCCTATATTTTTTTCTATGAAAAGTTCAAAGTCCAGGTCATTATAACACACCAAAAACACATTAGCAAACGGGTATATAATTCCCCGTTAAGTGGCGCCATTGTATAGCAAGGCATTTGTATATTGAAGTATAATATAATATTTGTTAGACGTCTTTTTTATAAAATACGAATATTAAGACAACATTATAACTAAATGAAATACACAATCCGTTAGCGATTTCGTATCAAAAATGAATTTTATATCCAACATGTTGGGCATGTACACGACTCAGACACATGTTCAAGCGCGTATATATATAATGTAATATATACCATGTCTAGTAGAACTAAATGTACTAAATGTAACTAAATATACTACATGTAACATGCAAACGATTTTCCATGACCTTAGTCAATCGTATTTGATATAGTATAACCTTTACTCCTGTAGAACATTTATTGTAGCAATGTCGCATTCAAAGATGTCTGTGTTTGAGGAACCACAGTGCCTTATATACAGTGACGCTAAGAACAGATTGGTAGTAGATCAGTACATTTTAGACCAATTAGCTGGCGTCAAGGAGCAACTAAATGTCATAACCATTGCCGGACTGTATAGGACCGGTAAATCCTATCTTCTAACACGTCTTGCAGGGAAATACAAAGGTAAGCACATGTTCTATGTTCATATTATTTTATTTACACTTCAGTAACTAACTAACGCAATGAAGACAACTGATTTTAACAGATTAAATGGTTCTTAACGAACACATACTTATATTGCCTATTAATGTTGCCTTGTTGGTTAGAGAATAGTTCAGGGCGGGGATTTCTTTATTAGACTGTCCCGTTTTATTAGGATGACAGCAGGGTAAGTGTGAGGTTTGGTGCACCCTCGAACCTGGTTTAAACCCCCATCGGCCTTTTTTGCCACTGACCGTTCCAAGGCGGTAGCCCTATTGGCAACCCTTTTGTGAGGTCTAATTTGGCATTTTATTCATATGTTAAGTTGTTCTTTGTTTCTGACAATTTTTACATATGCCACTTGAACCTCAATCTATATATGCTACACCTTGATACGTTTGCGAAGGAAAACCTGTTAGTACATGTGAGTAAGAGCAGTGCATGCGTTTTTTCCTTTGACCGAGCCCACAGGTTCCAGCTTCCAGATGTACTAAATATATAGTTATAACAGTCGAACAGAAATGGTAGCTTTCACCGAAAACAGTTAACTAAATGCACACATTAAAAGCAGTGATTAAAAGAAGAGTTGCAATACTATATCCTTTTAAAGTAATAGAAAATGCATTTGAGAAAGTAGGACAAAGCCCGGACGCAGGTTCGTACGTACGGACTGCAAAGACATTATTAATATATCCACTGTTTGTGTAAAAAGCGACTACGCTAAACCAACAAGGTTTCAAAGGTTTGTTTTAACAAACTACGTGTTATTGATAATCCTTCTTCTTTATCCATTTAAAGGATTTGCTCTTGGTTCTACAACCTCCTCCAAGACGAAAGGTATTTGGGCCTGGTGTGTAAAGCATCCCGTACATGCAAATCAAATGCTCCTTTTACTTGATACGGAAGGCATTGGAGATGTTCGAAAGGTATTTCATCCTAATCAGCAGTTCGTAAATAACCTGATGAAAGTGTCGCTTATATTAACGTACCATTATTGCAACTATTTGCAGGTTGAAATTTCCAAACATGATAATGAAACAATGGTGCTGTTTTTAAATAAT
The DNA here is from genome assembly GCA_037043455.1 of Cyrtodaria siliqua. Taxonomy (NCBI): domain Eukaryota; kingdom Metazoa; phylum Mollusca; class Bivalvia; order Adapedonta; family Hiatellidae; genus Cyrtodaria; species Cyrtodaria siliqua. Next base: position 169,665 of record JAWPHD010004741.1, on the reverse strand, counting down.
GTAGTCTACACAGCTATTCTTATTTATATATTAAATACTTAGGTCTGTATTATACTAAATGTTAAATGTTATTCTCTTACATATGCATGTTTTAAAGAAACGTCTCACGACAATGGAATAAAATGTAGAAAATAATATGCCTACACCTATAATAATAAACTGCTTAATTGGAGAATTATACCCTATATGTTGTTTAATACGGATACGCAGTGCTTTATTGGTAACAGATAATCGAGGAGTTTAAGAATTCAAGAAATACTTTGTGCTTTATTCATGTATGTATGTATTGTTATAATACACATTATTCCCTTAAAATGGTCTCATCCGTTTCAACCCACATATAATTTAGAATCAAACTAAACATTGCACTTGAGTAACAGTTTCGGCGTATTTTAGAGAGCAACACTTATTTCGCTACACATGAATGTTATAATATACTTAATTAGTTATGCTTGGCAGAAACAGCCATCTTAGTTTCTTCCTGTTAAATCGTCCCACCGAGCTTTCAATTTATTCGTATATATATATACAGTTTAAATGCGTTTTATTTTACAGGAAAATCCAAACCAAAACTATCACATATTCATGTTGGCAACGTTGCTTAGCAGTACTCTTGTATACAACATGTTTGGAGTGTTTAACCAAGACGCTCTAGACAAACTCAAGTATCCTTTAAATAGTTGTTCGACGACTCTTCTAACAAAACAAATAGCGGCTGGTGTCAGCTGATGTAGTAATATAATCCTTTCAATGCTAGACCAGTGTTGAATATGTTAAATGCAATAATCGTGTATAGTAAATACTAACTGCATTGGTGGTTTAAATTAAAATCGTAATGTGAAATCGAATTCATGACCTTCATAACACATATGTAGTTGTTCCTGCTGATAAGTAGCTAATGATGTTATCGGTGTATGACGCCTTCAATAAGCCAGTGTTTTATTTATGGAACTCTGGATAACTTATGTAGGTTTCTGTTTAATCTACTTAGAAAACTGCTGTGTGCAAAGAAATAAAAAAAGATCGGACAAGGAAAATAGCATTCAAGGAGGACAGTCAATCACAAAACATAGAAACAAACACGCAAACAGACAAACAAGAAGGCAAAAGTAATAATAAATACAAACGACATCACAAACACAAAAGTGTTGACAATAGGGCTACCGCCTTGGAACGTTCAGTGGCAAAGTAGGCCACTGGGGGTTCAAATCGGTTCTAGGGTGCACAAAACCTCACACTTACCATACTGTCATCCCATTAAAACAGGATAGTGTAAATAAAGAAATCCCCGCCATGATCTAATCTCTAACAAACAAGGCAGCATCAATAGGCAATATAAGTAAAACACAAATATGCTCGTGTAAATATAATACAAAAAAACAATAGCTTACAAAGTCACAACGAAGGTACTCAATGACTTGGCAGAAGCCAGAGCAACAAGAGAATAAACCATTAAGGGCACGACAAGAAAGATAATAGACAAACATCAAACGCCAATGGGCTTTAGGTAGGCGTCATCATAGGGTCAAAGCCTGTCCGGTCATCGTACAATTAAAGAGGAAAGCATAGTGGCGAACTGTAAAAGGGTCCACCACCAAGCATGCAGTACCTTACAAATGATAGGGTCATAACCTCTTTTGATAAACTTTTTAACAAGTTTAACAAAGCGAAAAGGTTGAGATACATACACCCCATAACACGTTGCTCGGGTGTATGTATCTCAACTTATTTCGTTTTTCAAGAGCTTGTACTCGAGTTGAGGACTTTAATATTCGTAATCTTTGTATAACTGAAAAGCTACTCAATCAGGGTTACCGTTACCAAAAACTTCGTAAAACATTTGTCAACATTTTATTATCGTAACCCTGATCTTCTTTCCAAATATAAAAGTAATTTAAGGACTCTTCTGCGACAAGGACTATCACAACCTGACTTATATGGTGATTTGGTTTATAAACTTCGTAAGATTCTTGGTCATGATTACTTTCATACTATCTTTGTTAAACTTGTTAAAAAGTTTATCAAAAGAGGTTAATACCCTATCATTTTGCAACGTACTGCGTGCTTGGTGGTGGACCCTTTTACAGTTCGCCACTATGCTTTCCTCTTTTATTGTACGATGACCGGACAGGCTGTGTACCCTATGATGACGCCTATCTAAAGCCCATTGGGACGGTGGCGTTTGATGTTTTTCTATGATCTTTCTTGTCGTGCCCTTAATGGTTTATTCACTTGTTACTCTGGCTTCTGATGTCATTGAATACCTTCTTTGTGGCTTTCTATGCTATTGTTTTTTTGTATTTATTTACACGAGCATATTTGTGTTTTACTTATATTGTCTATTGATGCTGACTTGTTGGTTAGAGATTAGATCATGGCGGGGATTTCTTTCCAGACTGTTTAAACATAGTATGTAATTCAGCGACATAAATAATTACACACGATTTACGTTTGATGTTACCATTACGCCTAAGATCATGAGACCTAGATTTACGCTTTCGAATTGAAAATATAGAAAAAATGTCAATATTAGGATCTTTAGAAATATTTCCTTCTTGCTAACTATTATCATTAAGGCCTAGTGGATAAGGTATCTGTAAGTTTTTCATCCACTTAAATGCTGCAATATGTATAGCTTTTATTTTAAAGCTTTTAGTAACAGCATTATCAAAAAATATATATTCAACCGGTTGAACAGTTACGTTATTAAAAGTATGATCTGACTGACGAAAGTGTTGGTACAAGTATGTTTTAACTTTTTCGGATTACTTGCATTATATTTGTGTTCACGAAATCGACCTGTTTGTCCAACATATTGTATACCGCAGCGCGTTGCATTTCAAGTCAGAACATAAATGACGTGAGATGTACGTCAATGAACATTTGAAGCTAGACATACATTAAACAATCTACCATTAGCAGCTGATTTAATGGTGGACTTGCAAGATAAATAATTGCAACAACTGCACCTCTTAGCATTGCACGTATTAATAGAGGGAAACACCCTGCGTCTTTAATGAACTAAATGATTTCTGAAAGGAGGCTTTATATGGTATTTCCTCAAAACAGGTGATCCTAGAGGAGTTAATAATAGACTCACAATTGTTTTTTTAGAGAGTAATACAAGGCTTGGGTAGTCGAACTGCAAAATAAACTTTCAACTATGTACTTGATTCCAAAATTACACAAACAAGCTTAGACAGACTGTTTTATTTCTATTTATAGTGCTTGCACCACTGCAAACATCTCCAAATGTTTAACTTCTTGTCTTTATTCCGTTAATATATTGGGCTAAAGCGTAAGGAAACGCTGAAATAATTTATTTTGATTTATTACAAATTGACGAGATGTTCTTGATAAATAGTTGAATCGGAAATGTAGCATTCAAGAACCACAGTCAACCGAATACACGCATAGAACAAACAATAAATACAAAGAAAAATAAAAGGCAAGATATGAAATCACAAATTATATGTTGACTATAGGGCTACCGCATTGGAACGGTCAGTGGCTAAAAGGTCGTTGGGGGTTTAAACCAGGTTCCAAGGTTCTGCAGCAAACCTTAGTCTTACGCTATTGTCATCCAAATAAAAAGGGAGAGTGTAAATAAAGATATCCCCGCCAGGTTATATTCCCTAACAAACAAGGCAGCATTAATAGACAGTATAAGTATAACTCATAAATGATCATGCATATATGTATTTGTAAAATTAAAAATTAGAAAGCCACAAAGAAAGTACTCAGAGACTTGGCAGAAGTCAGAGAAACAAGAGAGCAAACCACAAAGTCCGACAAGACGAGATTTAACGTTCGGACGCTGTGGTTTCTATAGGATCCTATATCTCATTTTTTAAGAAAAACACCAATCGCTACCGTCCTTTTAGGGTTTATTTTCAACTATGCGTACTTACTATTTTTCTACACTGTATACAACTTACTCCAAAAACATTTCAAAGAAAATAAAAGTAGATATAAAAGTCGAACGGGAACGTTTTTATAGACAAGCTTATTGCTCTTATTATTATTATGATTTGTTAAAAACATGAGAGAGCAGACATAAATTAATATAGTTAAAGAAATATAAAAAGATCGGAAAGGGAAAGTAGCATGTAAGGAGGTCAGTCAACCACAAACACAGAAACAAACACGCAAACAAACAAAGTTCGTTTGGAACTTTGAAACTATTACAAATATATTTTGCCAGTTTCTTGACAATGTTTTCGCTTTCAGATGTTAACAATTCGATGAATTTAGAAATGTTTGGCCTCCGCCAGAAATAATGTTTAATTCATCTTCAAGTTTATGACACTCGGTGTATTTTCGTTCATTTATAGGTATTCTTTGTGGTTTGTGCCAACGTCCTGTTACAATCTGTAACCTATATGAAGACATTATAAGTCTTTATAGCACTGAGCGAAAGTTACGTACTTTTATTACATCTAGGTATGATTTATATGAACACATATGTCTTAGCCCTAGACGAATCTGTTATTCGTCCATTCCAGTTTTTTTATAAAACTGTCGGTAAGCCTTTGCTTAAAGACGGATAAACATATATTTATTTTTCCTACTCCCTGAAAATACCAAACATCATTAAATCCTAGACTTTCAAGCACTGTTTTTATAATAACAGACGATGCCCAGTTCGTATTTGGTTGAAGTTCAATATCATTTAACACCATTCTGTACGTAGTTTTTATACATTTTAATTCCTCGCATTTTAATATTTTAAACCAGTATTTTATTATCGAGGCTAACTCACAATACAAAAAAATCATTTTGTGTTGCCTTTTTAACACCAAGTAAGTTTTTACAAAAGCTAAGATGTACGCGTTCAATAATAGTTTAAGAAATAGGCTTAAGACATGTTTAGGTAATATATCAGTAAATTTATATAAGTATTTGTTTGGTTGAAACTCAGCTTTACCCGCTTGCCTTGCCAGTACAAATTAGCGAAGTACACCGTAATAGCTTAAATACGCCGAATCGACGTTCCAAATCGATGTTCGCACGGAATAAAATTGTGGAATTATGAATTCATTTATAAAGATAAATCGATTTCAGCATTGTTCAGTAGTTGTTATATTATTGATGTAGTATGTTCACAGTATTTATGAGAGCAACATTTCGGAAGTATCCCTCCAACCCCGTCGGCTTCCCCCCTCCAACCCGTACACACAATACGTTGTGTATTGCTGAGAATGCGCCCTTTATTCAAATCGATTTATTTTAGAAGCGAGAATAAAAAAAAATCATATAGATACATCTCTCCTGTGTATATATGTAGAATTTCAATACACGGAGACAAGTACTAATTAAGTAACAGGACCGTCCGACCCAAAGACGGCAACATTCATATTCATTAAGGAAAGACGACTGGCTACAGAAACAATTAACTAATTAACACATATATGTAAAATATAATGTAGCCTAACTGGAGATCCATTAAAAACATTGTATCACTTTCACAGCATAATTCCAGCCCATGGAATAGTCATTTCTTTTGAGACACATTGGAGGCAAGCGTAGTAGCTCAACATCCTTAAAGGCTTTTAAGTGAAGTGTACTTTCTCGAAATTGCGTTGTTTCTTTCGCAACAGAAAGTATGTAGTAAATGTAAATAAATGTAAATTCAAAATCACTTCATTTCCTCAAAACTTTACTGTACATAAATATGAATCTGACCGATTTCAGTCAAATGTCTATGGCAGTTTACATTGTTTCAATGGTAGTTGTTTAGGGTTATGTATTCACGAATGTGCGAGAAAATGGGGATAACATAACGATATAGAGACAACGCTAACAATTTACATTCATGCACCTGAGGGGAGGGGTGGGGGTGGAAGGGGTTTCTAGTTTCCTTACCCCTCCTTGTTTTCGGTAGGCAAGGTCCATCTACCCCCACACCCCCATCTACCGTACTTGGGTGGGGGCGGGGGGCGGGGGACATTGATAGCATTTCTACTAGTAATTGTTGTATTCCACGAAACGTTCTACAGTTTACTGTACATCTAGTGACTGGAAAGATCGGAGTACAGGAAAAACACTTATAGTGATTATGAACTTTCTATTATACAGTATACACCACTTTTTGAGGCACTGTATTTGGCCAATGTCTAAATATGTACGATCTAAAAGTGGTGTGTACTGTTTATTAACAAACACATTTTAATGACAAAACAAATACCTTGATCATGGACCTCCAGCAGCAGACAGTTATCCCAAATCCAACTTGCACCAACATGTCAATTTCACGTGTTAAGTTATGTCACGGTGACCTGTCAGTCACCAACACTGCATCGTGTATACACATAATGGGACGTTATTTCGTCCGGTAAGTTATTAGTTTTTACATAATCTACGGTATGAAACACTGTACGCGTGTTGTTAGACTCCATAGGTACCCATAGTGCTCGCCGACGTAGCGCGCCCAATTTCGGGTGTAAAAAAATGGCGTCTGTTTTAATTGAAAATTCGTAAAATAGTCCGTAAAATACAAAGAAATAGTCCATGTTCGCGGAGTTAAACTGCGAACAGAACTGATATGTTATAGGTCCGTGGCGTTCCTACTGTATGTTGAATAAACCTTTCCTTCATGCTTGCCCTGCCTTGCTTCAGTTAGTGTCATTTTAACAGTCCGAGGAATTATTAACTTATCGACCATTGCCTATTTAACGGATATATATGTGGAGGCATATCAAAAACATTCTGATTGTGGTTATTTATCTTAGAATATGCTGCTATTGAAAAAAAAAGCTTGACAAAATACAATATGAATCTGCGCGTATTACCCGTTTGGTATCTATAATTAATGTAATCAATGAAATAGTGTGGCTAACGTTATTAGAACGGCGAAAGTTCCAAAAAATGTCTATTATATATATATAATGGAAAACGGAATATTGCCAGACAAACAAACGACAACTGGGTGCTATCTAAAATACGATTAGGCCGACCCTGTTCTTTGTTTTACGACGTTTATTTCTCAATCACATGAACGTTTCAAAAATATATATTCCGGTGACAACGGTCAAGATACATTAGCATATAAGTAAGGTTATACTTTATAAAATCAGAAATAATAAAGAACTTTCTACTTTTATTTGTGGAAGAGGAAAGGTGGTAGTAAAATAGTAATATTTTATTAAACATTTAATCCTATATTATAGGCAGCAAATATGTTTTTATGGCTGTTTTGCAGTTTGCATTTGACAACCAAAGCACTGCTGCAAAAACATACCTTATAGTATTGCACTTCGCATCAAACGCATCTGTTCTAATGACACTTTGTTTGAGCTGAGAGTAAAGGAACTAACGCAGTATCTTCTAAGGAGAGGCTATGTACAATCAGACAATACAGCAGCTATCTAGCGAGCCAGACTTCAGAAACGGAGTGATACGCTCACCTACAAACCTAAGCACACTGCTCCCGAACAAAAAACTTTTTTTCTCACTACGTACCATCCAGACAACGACATCATCAGCAAGGTGTGACTGCACAAAACAAATCAAACATTATAATTCATAGCCACCCAGTATCTTTATGTATTATGAGCAAAATACTTTTAAGAATCTTTTAAACTATTTGTTTTAATAAGTATTTTTTTAATATATAGTATATAAATCAGTCACTATTGAAAAATGTCGTCGTATAAATCAGCATCCGCCAATGATATAACGTATATTAGTAGCAGTTTCTTATCAATAACAGATCCTGAACCCCAGCGGGAGTCCTGCGGTGCCAATTAGTCCATATCATAAATATGCATAGTTCCAGCGAGAAAGACGCAGTTTTGAAGTATCTTATAGACTTCGTTTGATGGGCGCCGTTAGAGGTGCACTAATAGTTTAGTTTATTTTGATTGTGTATGTTTTTTTCACAAGTGTATTGCTGTACGCTTATGTTTGGTGTTTTATATTTTATGTTTTATGTTTATATGAAGCCGTAAATGCGACTAGGCATATCACAACCCTCATTTTATGGAGATGTGGTCTATCAACTTCGAAAGTTAAAGGGGTCTGACGGGTTTCCTGACCGCTTTACAAATGTAATCAGGAAGTTCGTCAGAAAAGGATATAACCCTTTGGTTTTACAGCGCACCGCATGTTTAGTGATTGACCCCTCTACAGTCAGTCATTACGCTTCACTTTTCACTTGTGCGATGACTGGACTACCTCTTGGGACTGTATGATTGTACCTACTGAAACCCCAACTAAGGGAGGTGGGTGCATGAGCTTTCGTCCCTCGAGTTTTCTGGTCGTACCCTAGATTGGTTTTCTCTTTAACTGCAACTACTATGGTTGTTCAGTACGATTCTGGATACATCCTGAGAAGTTTATTATTATTTTTTGTATGTGTTTTTTAGTTAGTTTCTCTGGATGTGGACTGGTGGCTTTAAAGTAGAATACCGCTTAAGCCGGTGCTAGGGGGCGTGAGAAGTGTTGCTTCTTTGATTACTTCTCATGAACAGACTCAATAAAACCGAGTCTGCTGCTTTATTCTCTGAATTGTTTTTGTTGCTCTCAAAGGATCACCTTTATCAGTATGTATTGTTAGAGAATTCCTTTTGATGGGATGTTGTTTTGTTTACACTGTATTGTCTATTTGGGCACTGAAGACAGGATAATAGCGAGGATTGTGCGCATATAAAATCGATTCAAGCTAACCAGTAGGCCTTATTGCCTACTGACCGTTTCAAGTCGTTAAACCTGTCTTCACCATCCTTTCTGTTTTTTTTTTTGTCTTTTTCATTGTATATTCAAGTCCTTGTTTTCACACGCTGTGGTTTCTATAGGACCCTATATCTCATTTTAGAATATAAAGTTGTAAAGCACTGTTGATCAATAATTCTCCATATCAATTGACTTTGTATGTATTGTTCATGCACGCTTTCTGGGTCCGGTGTTTTGAAAGATTTTTTCCGTGCGATGTATGATTTTGTCTACTATCTCTATATATACATATATGATCATGTGTGTTATACTTATATCGCCTATTAATGCCGCCTAGATTATAATATATCTATGGCGGGGATTTCTTTATTTTCACTGTATCGTTATATTGGGATGATAATAGGGTGATATAGTACGGTTTTTAATTTCACATACCTTGCCTCCTATTCATCCTTGTAGTTGTTGTTTGTTTCCATGCGTGTTTCTTGTTTACTGTGGTCCTCCAATGCTTCATTTCCTGTTCGACTTTTTATATCTACTTTTACTGTTTCAATAGTGTTGTTTGTGCGGTGTGGCGACCATAGAAGGTTTCCCCGTACATCCAATCAATATTGTTATCAACGTAATGCATGCTTGGTAGTGGACCCTTTTACAGTTCGCCACCATGCTTTCCTCTTTAATTGTACGATGACCGGACAGGCTGTGGACCCTATGATGACGCCTACCTAAAGCCCATTGGGACGGTGGCGTTTGATGTTTGTCTATGATCTTTCCTGTCGTGCCCTTAAGGGTTTATTCTTTTGATGCTCTGGCTTCTGCCAAGTCATTGATTACCTTCATTGTGGCTTTCTAGACTATTGTTTTGTTTGTATTATATTTACACGAGCATATATATGTGTTTTACTTATATTGTCTATTGATGCTGCCTTGTTGGTTAGAGATTAGATCATGGCGGGGATTTCAATTTTACACTGTCCTGTTTTAATGGGATGACAGTAGGGTAAGTGTGAGGTTTGGTGCACCCTAGAACCGGCTTAAACCCCCAGTGGCCTTCTTTGCCACTGACCGTTCCAAGGCGGTAGCCCTATTGTCAACCCTTTTGTGTTTGTGATGTCGGTTGCAATTTTTATTACATTTGCCTTTTCGATTGTCTATTTGCGTGTTTGTTTTTGTGTTTTGTGGTTGACTGTCGTCCTTGAATGCTGCTTTCCCTGTCCGATATTTTTATCCTTCTTTAAACCCCCAGTGGCCTTTGTTGCCACTGACCGTTCCAAGGCGGTAGCCCTATTGTCAACCATTTTGTGTTTGTGATGTCGTTTGCATTTCTTATTACTTTTGCATTCTTGTTTGTCTGTTTGCGTGTTTGTTTTTGTGTTTTGTGATTGAATGTCGTCCTTGAATGCTGCTTTCCCTGTACGTAAGCTTTCCCTGTCCGATATTTTTATCTTTCTTTCCACCCGCAGGGATTGTATGACATTCACAGATCCATTTTTTACCTTAGCTTTTGATGTTTGTCTTCAATTTTGTTTGTCGTATACTTAACGATTTGTTCTCTTGTTGCTTTGGCTTCTGCCTAGTCAATGAGTACTTGATTTGTGGCTTTCTATGCGCTTTCATGTTATAAATACATGGAACATTTGTTTTATACTAATATTTCCTTTTAATTCTGCCTTGTATTTAGTAATGTAACCTGGATGGGATATCTTTATTTACATTGTCCAGTTTTATAGGGATGACAATAAGGTAAGTGTGAGGTTTGGTGCACCCTAGAATATGGTTTCAACCCTCCACCACCAGCGGCCTTTTTTGCCACTGACCGTTTCAAGGCGGAGGACCAATTCTCAACCATGTTATGTTTGCAATGTCATACATTGCCTTTTATTCATCTTTGTAGTTATTGTTTGTATTTGACCGTGGTCCTTGAATGGTGTATATCCTTGGACTTTTATATTAACTTTTTATATCGACTTTTAAGATTATACTACAGACGATGGATCGCTCAAAAGTTGCATGCCTTTTTTAATGAAGAGGTTCGGTATTGAAATTAACTTACGTATGTTTATTACCAAGTCCACTGATGGTAAAGTATTATGTTCCTCAATACGCTATTGCTTATATTTCTGGTTACTTGTACATATGTACCGATACTTTATTATAGTGATACCCTCTATTTTAAAGGCTAACACCATTTTAAAGTATTATTCTATCCTTAACAAGAACAAGTGTTATTACAGAAATGTCCAAACTCCTAGAAACAAAGGCAAACGACGGGTCGTCAGACGATGACTTTGATGTTTATTTCCCTAGGTTTATACTTGCTTTGCGAGACTTTTCACTTGATTTGCATGACGACGATGAACACGAAATTACACCGGATCAGTATTTTGAAAACTGTCTTAGTCTTAAATCTGGCGATGGGGAAGAAATAGCAAAGACCAACAAACCAAAATATTTTCTGAGAAAATATTTCAAGAACAGGAAATGCTTCACATTTGATAGACCAGGAAAGCCTAAAATCATGAAAAAAATGGACCAACTTGAGGACGCCGACCTGGATGACGATTTTGTACAGAGCACACAGATGTTCATGCAGTACGTGCATACTGAATGTGAACCACTGTCATTGATAAATGGCAAGCCCGTAAATGGAAGAAGTATATAGTTTTAATACATAATAATCTTTTAGTTTGAGATTTTAAAACGCAATCGTTCGTAAAACAATAACTAAAATAAAACTACAGCCAGTGATAGGGAGCTTGCGAGAACTTACTCGGTAATAAACCATTCTTTCTTTTCTAGCTTGTACTACTTTTCTTCTTAGTAATTATGATACAAGCATTTCATGCTATACGTCCTAATTTGCAGTTATTTGTAACACATATATATATATGAATTCAGTATTTTATATGACGAATCAAACATTGCGCCAGATGCTTAAAAACACTAAGATTAGGAAAGCCTGTATATGTCAAGTTATCAAATCTGTACATGGTAGAAATGTATTTCATCGGCACTGTAAGCATGGTAAGCCAGATATTGGACACTTATACATAGTCTATTTCATGTGTGCCAAAACACACGTTTAATAATGAATAACTTTTGACAGTAGCACAAGTTTGGTGTATGTAATCTTTCATAAAGAAGGATAAAAATATCGGACAGGGAAAGCAGCATTCAAGGACGACAGTCAACCACAAAACACAAAAACAAACACGCAAACAGACAAACGAAAAGGCAAATGTAATAAAAAATGCAAGTGACATCACAAACACAAAAGGGTTGACAATAGGGCTACCGCCTTGTCATCCCATTAAAACAGGACAAGAAAGAACATAGACAAACATCAAACGCACCGTCCCAATGTTTGTCTATTTACACGAGCATATTTGTGTTTTACTTATATTGCCTTTTGATGCTGCCTTGTTGGTTAGAGATTACATCATGGCCGGGATTTCTTTATTTACACTGTCCTGTTTTAATGGGATAACAGTAGGATAAGTGTGAGGTTTGGTGCACCCTAGAACCGGTTTAAACCCCCAGTGACCTACTTTGCCACTGACCGTTCCAAGGCGGTAGCCCGATTGTCAACCCTTTTGTGTTTTTGATGTTGTTTGCATTTATTATTGCTTTCGCCTTCTTGTTTTCTGTTTGCGTGTTTGTTTCTGTGTTTTGTGGTTGACTGTCTACCTTGAATGCTACTTCCCCTGTCCGATCTTTTTATATTTCTTTCTGTGAATTTACGTTCAACAAGCAACATGTTTCTACCCGTATACAATTGTTTTGATTTCAATGACATGTGCACTTAATATTAATGTAATGATGTTCATCATTTCAGTGTTTGCAAGTCGAGTTAAATACTATGTCGGTGCAATCAGAGAAGGCGCTATGCCAAGCATCGAAGGCGCACTCAAGTCGACGGCTAATATTGAAAACGAAAAGGCTGTAAAGGATACCACTCAAACTTACATAACACAAATGAATGTCAAGCTGTCAATACCAACACCTGATGAGAAGACGTTTCTGGATGTGCATATACACTGCAAAGAAAAGGCATTTGAAGTGTTTCAAACACAGTCCATGATGGATGAAGGAAACAAGTACAAGACAAAAGCGGATGTAAGTGACTGTATATTTAAACAATAATTTATTATTAGAACACAGTGTTTTTTTATATTTAACTATGTATGTTTTAATAAATATAAACTAAAATAAATGAAACAGAAAACAGCGACATATGGTGAAATAGAAGTTGGACTGGTGCAACAACCGAACAGGAAAGGTAGGATAACAAATCGCAGTCAGCCAAAAGTACGCATTTGAAACAAACAACAGTTACAAGTATATATAGAAGCAAAGTATGCGATATTAAATTTAGAAAAAGATCAGTGACAAAAAGGCCGCAGGGTGTTTAAAGAGGTTATTATAAGATGCAAACCCGCTCACGCCTCCTAGCAATGGCTTAAGCGATAATCTACTTTAAAGAAACACAGAATGTGCTTGAAGATCCCAAAGGACCAGTAAATAATAACACTACCGATTTGTAGTCTGGGTTATATTTTACGACCGCCAGACAGCACTAAACAAACGCTAGTCAATACATACTGAACAGGTGATTCCTTGGAAGCCACAAACACAAACAAGAGAGAAAAAGAGCAGAGTCGGTTCATGACAAACATTAACAATTATCTTCCTATTCAGAATTTAGGTAGACGTCATATTAGTGGTCACAATATGGTCGGTGTTCGTAAAACCACGCCATATTGAAGCTCTATTTTACGAGCGAGTACATATTTGCACAGACAGTTAGGAAGACTTTTTTAAAATATCGTAGGGCTCAATATATCCGTTCCCTGTATATAAAGATATTTTATTTAAACCTATATCGAAAATGCTATCAGTATTTCGATATTGATTTCAATATATGTGTTATGAAAAAAAAGAGTTATGCAAGTATGAATAGGGTCTTTTTATTTTAAATACATGTATCTTACTATTTATATTCAAGACACTGATTTCCAAGGAACAGTCCAATTTCGTCCAACGTAACCACGAGGAATCACAAAAACGATGCAAGACAGCACTGATGGACCTCCACACTGAGATAGAAAAAAAACTTCGTCTTGGTAAATATTCCGTTTCGGGAGGATACAAGATATATGAAGCCGACAGGGAAACACTGAAAACAAAATATAATGCCATAACAAACCTTGGTGTAAAGGTAACATATTTCACTTTCAAAATTATGAAAAATATTCTAATAGTATGCTTTGATCTCGACGCGTTTTAACTGTTTAACGAGGTCCATCGATTTCAGAGGATGGTCTTATTGTTTACACAAAAATTAATTCTTGGATTTGTATTTGCTTTCTTGACGTTATTGATCTTAAAAATATCTTTAATGCGGTTAATGATATACTGCCAAGAACTGTGTGAAGGATTTGTTTTCCGTTTAGATTATGTTTTCGTTTAAAGACAAATTGATGGTATTCTCATGGATACGAATGCGCACCTCTTGTCGCTCTTACCTACATGTTGAATATTTCACCAGATACCAGGCAGATGTCATCGAAGCCTGGATGATAAATTGCGCATTGACAACCGAGACAGACATACAGACGGACAGAATAGATCGATCGCTCGCTCGCTTATATACTCACTTTATCAACAAGGATAATATTATCTATACTGTCGCTTCATTTTTGGATCGGTATCTCCCTACAGAAAATAGGAGAAATAATCAACAATAATCTATGACAAGAGGGATGATTTCAACTTCGATTTATTAATTATCCACATTAATACGGGATTTTCCATGAACAACTTATTATCGCTTTATAATATAAGTATATATACAAGTCGAAGAAAAAATGTAGCATTCAAAGACCAAAGTTAAATAAAAACATGCATATTAGCAAACAACAATTATAAGGATAACTACTAGGCAAGGTATATGATATCACAAACATAAAAGGGTTGACAAAGCCGCAGGGCTTCGGCCTTAGGCGAAACAAGTCGCTTAGGGTTTAAACCAGTTTCCATTTATACATACATGCATACGAAAGAATAAATGTAAAACATGATTGAAAGACGTGTTATGATGCTCCAACATATACAAAGGCATGTGTTCATAAGAAATAATAACACTATCCCGTCTTATCGGATGAAAATAGAGTGGTTCAGCCTAGAACCTGGTTTAAAACGCCAGTGGCTTTTTTTCCACTGACCGTTTTAAGGCGGTAACCCTATTGTCAACCTGTTTGCATTTTGATGTCATATGCCTAGCTTCTTGATAACTCTGTGATTATTATTTTTTTAATATGTGGTTTGTGTTTAATGAGTTCTGTGAAAACTACATTTCCTGTTCGACTTTTTATACATACTTGCATTGTAAGAGATTTCCATTTGGTGGGATTTAGTTTAATTTAATATTGTCTTGTCAATTTGGGCACTTAAAGCTACACAATCCCGATAAAATAATACAATTTCAAGTTTTTTTAAACAAAGGAACGGCTATAGATGAAGTTCTTTGCTGGATGTGTTGTATACATTGTTTAGGCTGGTATATTGTCGTAGCGTATATCGAGACATTTGCATAATATGCGGGATAAGCGCTTCGGTAACTTTGAAAGTGTACCACCCAGCGATTACGGGTATATAAGCCTAAACGTTTATATAGCAATTTGCTCAGATATCCGATAACTACAGACTGTTCAACTCGATGAGGATATTCAATGGCGCGCAATGTTAATATATATATGATTGTAATGTTAAACGGAAGGGAACAAGTAAAATGCGTAAGGCATAACGTAAATACATCACTATGTAGAGAATTATAAACACTCACCCGCATATTCCACATATGTTCCATATATTGTATATACTTATTTCCTATAATATCATTGCAGTAATCCAACATCACACACATACTATTCATGTATACATATACAGCGAGCGTGTATCGGTAGCCAATAGTATGTAACGTGAAATACATGCTCAAGTGTTGACACTGGACAGGGAGAAACTATTGTTTACAATGAGACGCTTAAAGGGTATTGTTCAAATTAAGTTATAGATATGGAATTTTCTTTTATTGGTAAAAGACCAGCAATATTATTTCTCGCAAATAGTAGTTTTCAGGATGTGGGGAAGGGGTATACACATCCGTCTATCCTTCAGTTACACTTTTCAATTCCAGAGCTTCTTGGGGGGAAAAACAAGAGTCAATTCGTGAAAAAAAATATCGTTCTTGCGGGCGAGCGTGTTTGTGGGTGCGTGCGTTAGCTGTGCTTGTGTGCTTGCTATTATGCATATGTTTGTTAATATCTAAATCTGATGAATCTGAAAGGCATTTGAATACTACTTCTTCATAAAAAAGAAAATTCATACAAGAAAAAAGTGCTGAAGCCCGGGCTAGAACCCCGTCCGCAACGGTGAAAGCATTCTAAGACAGCGCGTTAACCTACTGGGCTACGGAGGCCGATTAACCCTGCTGTACTAATTAAGTTACTTTACATAAATATGCTCAATCGCGAAGGTCCCTGTGCTAATATCACGGTGAAGAGACGTAACGGACCCTGGCTGCTCTGTAAAAACATGCGTGTGATTCTAGCAACGGACACAATCCGTAGCATTGGCACCGGATCCTGGTTGATAGATTGTTTTCTATACACCTTCAGATTGAGGAGAAAATGACGATCAGGACTTTGGCTCCACCAACAAAAACAATAGAAAAAAACAACAAAAAAACATCTGTTGGTTGCATTGTGTTTTAAGTCATCTTCAGCACGTTTTAGGTTATATGTGATGGTCGATTTTTTCGTGAGAGTGGGGTGGGGTGTGTGTGGGGACGCAGACAACCCACATTTTTATAAGTAGGACAATTACTGCATGCCTCTTGAAATCTGAAAACGAGCTGGATTCGTACCCACGACCGTAGCGGTGAACATGAAACAGCGCATCACTCTGGACCACCGGTACTAAAATCATTCATGCGACAGCATGATGGAAAATAGTAAGGAACAGTCCAATATTGAATTATTAAATCGGTTATGGATGTAAAATGTAGTGGGTGTGATCTTGTTATAGTGGGAGAATCTGGTGATGAGTTTGGCAAAATGCATCTATGTCGTACACAACTAAACAAATGAACTCCGAAACTACGTTCGTGTATATACGTTTGCACTTGGAGATAATTCTCTCTTCACGGCCTGTCTTCCGTCGGCAGTATCCTAAAATAAACCATGGGCCTTCAATAGACATAAACCAAACTTACTTTACCGCAGCGCGCTGCATGACGGTTTTTATCGCCGTTTTACACGACCTCACACAGTTTTTATATTTAAAAAAAAAGGTTTATTCAAAAGGCATTATCCTAGAGTACGAAGCTGTGTACACATTGTCTGCAAAAATCAGAAAATTAAAAACAAACACGAGAAATAAAAAACAAACAAAACAAAAAACAACGAAAAACGAATGGCGAGAGGATATAAGGATACAGACTATATCATCAACATGTCAGCGTCAAATAAGATATAAAATAGTGGGAAATACTCCCAAAAATGAACCACAGCTTATCTGGGAATAAAACAAGTTCATGTAGTTTGCCCCGGGACCACACTAGGAACACTCTAGCTAAGCCCTAACAGGTAACAATTGTTTGATCATAAATGATATTTAAAAACAAAATACATCAATGAATAAAAAATCAAATATTACAAGTAATACAAATGCAGCAATGTGAACAACTAATGACGTAGACTGTATACATGAGGCAACCTTAGTTGTACGCAACAAATAAGAAAATGTTTTTTTTTTTATTTAGATATTTTGTTTAAAATAACTCGGTGTACAATTATTCACAAATTAATATAATTGCGTAAAGTAATGCATTCAACACCTCCTATAGAAATGCTTAGCTTTCCGTTTATAATCTCCGAATACTTACGGAAAATGTCAATTACAAGTTTTAAATAGGCATTTACCACTTTTTTTTAGCGGATATCGAGGGGCACCCTCATCGGAGTCATTCCATGATTTGAAAAGGTTATCACAAAACATTTAACTAAATGTTGGTTGATCAGGACAGTATATTGAATATGTATAGCCGGTCGCCGCAAAGAAAGGAAGGATACATAAAAATCCGAAAAGCTGCCCTACTATTACTAACGAATACATTTTCTTTGATTAGCAAATTGTTCCAAGGATAGACTCCGAACACAGAACCGGCGAACATACCAATCCGACGGACGAGACTAAGGGAACATGTTTTACTCAATAATACACAAACGAAATTGACTTGCGCCGATAAGGCTTCATCCGGATCAAATCCAACGTGCTATCAACTAGACCACGCCATCCCCCTTGAAGAGTACGAGTTCCTCGCCGATGTTTGGAGGATGAAAACTCGTTAAAAAAATGTATAAAACTTTGAAATATCTCGGCACATTGTTTTTTTCATAAGTTGACTCCCGCAAAAGCCACACCCAGTTGAAAATGTCGCAGATTTATCTTCCACCGCTGATATCAAACTGAGATATTTCGAACAGGGGAACATATCTAGTCGTTTTTTTTAAGATGTATGTTTTCAACTACCACGTAGGATCCTGTGTCAAAAATTGAGCGACAGGATCCGTTACTTTGCAATTCACAAACAACTTAACGCTTTTGGCAATCAGTAGATATTATTATGTATTAAATACGTCCAATGGATGTTATGGCTGAAAATACATAATTCCAGATATAGGATAGTAGTCTCCGTTTTTTAAATAAACACAATTTTCTTAGAATGAAACGTACTTTCACACGTCGGTGTGTAAACAGTGCGCGTTCTTTCACATGTAAAACACTGTTTTTATAACCCGTTCTTCATGAATTCAGATACACATATGCATCTAGTGTTCCGTTTGTGTGTTCATTTTTAAAAAGTGTCTTATTGGAAAGAAATATTAAATATTTTTTAACAGCACGTCCAATAGTTTTTCATCCACCAGGGTCCTTTACATGAAAACCAGGATCAAGGTAACGCTGTTTTGAGCAGCCAGTGTCCGTTACGTCTGTCCACCGTGAATATAAACCATTTCCGAGCTACACTGGGGCACACAGATGCAGTTGCCTTGATCGAAATTTGGGAATGTACATACTTTACATAAAAACAACTATATACTAGTATAAAAGGACACTGGGGGAAATGCAACACATTGAAGGAAATCAAAACAAAATCCAGGCTGGGGAGGGAGGTTAATGCCACCGAACACCAAAATACGGGATATACCTCGGTTAAATTTCAGCTGGTTACGGGCCTGTTTTCGTTTAAAATTGCTTTACAAGTCATTTAACTTGATTAAAGAAAATTAAAAAATTAAATAAGTAAACTTAGGAAAAGTAAATTACTAGTATTTGAACTAATAGTCATACTAAAACTTTCGGTTTTTAGTTAACACTTACCCTGTCATACAGACGGAAGCTGACATCTTTCATATACTTTTTGATTTCAAAGATTGAATAAAATATTTTCTTTGATTTTGAAATCTGATCAATCAGAATGTTGATGTTCAGATTGCCTATTCATACATTTTGTGTTGCATTTTTTGTTGCGTGAAAACATCAATATTGGGGCCCACCCCGAAACATTGGGGTGTGGGGTCTTCCGGCTCTTACGCCTATGTCTATAAGACTATATAGAAACTCTCTCTCAATTCTTCCCACCCCACACCCCTCCTTCCTTCTCCCTCCTTCCCTCCCTCTCGCTTTCTTTCTTTCTTTCTCTGTCTATATATCTCTTTCTCTGTGTGTCTCTTTATTTCTTTCTCTTTCTCTCTTTCCTTCTCCCTGTTTTGACCATCTATGTCTCTCTGTGTCTCTGTGTCTCTCTGTGTCGTTCTATCCATTTTATTTTCAATTTCAATATTTCAATTCATGCATAAATTAAGAGGAATTTATTAAAAATATGTTGATTTATAATCTACTAATATGTGTAAACCATGCATGCATAACTTCACATAACAAATACCATATCTCAATCTTTACCATTAGTTATGAGCGTTGGTTTGGGCCCCCTCTAACAATATTCAAATTTTGATAAACAATGTCTCCCTTGTGTTTTGTGTCAATATACAGTACACACACAACATATAAAATGGAGGATTATGTGTATATAATATTTTCTTTGATGCAATGGGATAGTTGGGAAGGGTCTTTTTCGCTACGTTTAATTATAGGTATTGTTTTGGATTATATATAAATACGGACTTATAAGGTTGTTTGAGTAAGTACATCTTTAGCTTCCTTTTCAATTTCTATTGACTTGTATTTCCTATTAGGTCTTTCTACTGAAGATTGATCTCATCAGTTCGGTGGTCAAATGTCGTCTGCTAAAATCCGCTTTTATACCCGACATAAGACCAGTGGTCGATTCACAAAGTACCTGAAGCGTCTCATACAGTACCGCCTTATCTCATTAATATTCAGTGAATTTAGGTAGTGCGTATGTTGTATATATGAACCCACACGTATACAGTAATCACATCACAACGTACGTAATGACCGTTAGCTTTGCTCAGTTCTAGTGTGCCTTTTATCGGGATTGTGTAGCTTTAAGACATTAAGTCAATAAAACAGTGAGGATGTGTACACATACATTTGATAGTTAGCTAACCAGTAGGCCGTATTGCCTACTGACCGTTCGAAGTAGGTTCCCATATGAAAAAAAATCTTAACAAAATACTAATCCTGCATTAATAAAATACTAACAAAACACTCTTTAGTATTTTGTTAGAGTGTTTTATTAGTATCACATTTAATGAAACATCAATTCTTTACTTTTTAGAAAAAATGTTTTATTGATGTTTCATTAACTTAGAAAATGGTAAAGATGTTTTGATAGTGTTTCATTAGTCTTAAACATTAAGTTGGAGTATAGCATTAGTGTTACATTAGACTTCTCTTTGTTTAAAAGTACAGAATTAGTGTTGCATTAGACTTTATACCTGAAGTCGGAGTACAGAATTAGTGTTTCATTAGACTTCTCTTTATGTAAGAGTACAGCATTAGTGTTGCATTAAACGTATATTCCTGTAAGAATACAGTATTAGTGTTACATTGCACTTGAGAATAAAAACAGGTGTGGCATTACTTTAGCACTTTGAGCGCTTTATTATCTTCATGCTGAAATCTAAGCCACATAATACATAGTCACTAAGACAAATGGATATTTATATTTAATTGTGGATTTAGTCATTTATCATAAATTATGTGACAAGGTATCTGTTTGTTTGTATGATGTTTTACGTCATTTTCAACACACATCGGTAGATGAAGCAGTTTCCAGGGAAATCCATAGAATTCTATGAAAGTTGGAATGGAATTGGATGGAATTTCATAGATTTCCGTGAAATCTTAAAAAAAATCTATGAAAATTTGAACAACGTACCATTTTTCCATGGATTTTATCTGACATCAGGAAACATTGCCATGGATTTTCCAGGGTAAAATGAAAAATGCCATGGAAAGTTGGAGAAAATAAATGATGGAAAATAGCATGGAAAATAACAAAACATTTTGGGGGATGGAAATCAATGGAAAAAGTGGACTGTAAGAATTTTCTCGATAAAACCAGGGAGTATGTATACTTACTCCATGATAAAACAAGTGTGCGCTTTAACAAATTACGTTGAAAATAATACTGGAAAATGAAACTAGCAGATGTAATGCTAATTATTATTTGTTCTATGATGGGGACGTAAACCGGGCGGTCCCGTGTATCGGTCTATCCTCCGAGCACGTTAAAGAACCATAGGAATATATTCGATAATAAGAGTAGGGCAGGTTCCCGGATTCCTATGTATCCTTCCCCTCTCTCTGGGGCGGCTCTAAATAACATATTCTGTGTTGATGGCTGAGCCGTTGAACAACATTCAGTGTATTTGTTCTATGACTTCCACACATCCGTATGAATCAAAATATTTAATTAGTAGATATTTATAAATTAAAATATAAAAATAAGTCTACAATTAAAATTAAATTAATATAAAACTTATTTCATTGTCACATTTTGGGATTCTGTTTATGAAATACAATTGATAATAGTTAGAAACAATAAATTTTTAGTGAGATGCAGTTATTTAAGTTAATTATTTAGTAGATTTGCAGAAATAAATTATATTGACTTGTAATGTCAAGTCAATGTAAATGGAAAATGGTCAAGTCAATGTAAATGGTGGACCCTTTTACAGTTCGCCACTATGCTTTCCTCTTTAATTGTACGATGACCGGACAGGCTGTGGACCCTATGATGACGCCTACCTAAAGCCCATTGGGACGGTGGCTTTTGATGTTTGTCCATGATCTTTCTTGTCGTGCCCTTAATGGTGTATTCGCTTACTGCTCTGGCTTCTGCCAAGTCATTGAGTACCTTCATTGTGGCTTTCTAGGCTATTGTTTTTTTGTATTATATTTACACGAGCATATTTGTGTTTTACTTATATTGCCTATTGATGCTGCCTTGTTGGTTAGAGATTAGATCATGGCGGGGATTTATTTATTTACACTGTCCTGTTTTAATGGGATGACAGTAGGGTAAGTGTGAGGTTTGGTGCACCCTAGAACCGGTTTAAACCCCCAGCGGCCTACTTTGCCACTGACCGTTCCAAGGCGGTAGCCCTATTGTCAACCCTTTTGTGTTTGTGATGTCGTTTGCATTTTTTATTAATTTTGCCTTTTCGTTTGTCGGTTTGCGTGTTTGTTTTTGAGTTTTGTGGTTGGCTGTCGTCCTTGAATGCTGCTTTCCCTGTCCGATATTTTTATCCTTCTTGTAACAATGAAGATGTAACTATATCATTTGACACTTTATCCAAATGTTCAATTCAGCATTGTGATAAGCCCGTAATGAATGTTTAATTAACCAGAACTAATATGTAGATTCATAATTTCGTAATAAACAGATGATCCTCCATTAACTTGGAGCTGATCATTAAGTCACTGAGAACGCTTGCAGGAATATAGACTTGCCACTGTACCACTTTATTTACTGTACGGCACAGTTTGATTCATCAATTGCATGAGTCATGTTAAAAGAGGCAAGACATATCTTTGTCAATATTAAAAGAATATTTTAATATTCTAATTTAGTCATATATAAGTATTAGTGTAGATAGAGTATGGTACATCCCGATGTTGAATCAACAAACAAGATGGGACTATACTCTGTTTGTTTTGTAGCACGTCTATTTCAGTTGTCCTGATTCCTTTATAATTGTTGCCACTCTCCCAACCTTTCAGACATGAAATGACTAGATAACGCTAAACAGATGTTGGGGAACTTAGGGGGAACTGACCATCCATTATCCATCTGGCATTATATGTTGTATATGGCAGCTCAGAATAAAAACCTGCAAATCCTACAAATTGACTCTAACTCAAGTCTAGGTGTGGATTGGTTTACATTGAGCAGTTCGGATTTGAAAAACTGAAAATGTATACAAAGCTAGTTATGAAGAAACATGTGCACTTTAGGATTTTTAAACTTGAATTACAGAATGTAGCACTTAATGTAAATTAGTTGGAGACCTGGTTACAATGAAAAAAAAATGGTGAAACATAAAAAACTATAATGAAACATTTAATGCATTGACCGATTTTAAACTCAACCAGAAACACAGGCAGGAATTAAAGAACACTATTTTGTGATTATTCAGGTAAGTAAATTACCTCTACTACTATTAATATTACATTATGGCAAGACATGCTTCCTTTATGTTTATATTGTTGCTAATTGAGAAAGCTCTGAAATTAATTACTTAGTTGTTTTATGAGCTAATTTCTTTACTGAAGTAAATGTTTCATCTGATTCGTGCATATATATTCATCTGTATGTCTTATATAAGAACAGTGATAAAGTAGAACTCATGCTAATTTAAATTTCTTTCAGCTGATCAAATTAAGGATAACTCCTGCTGATTATGTCTGACAGTTGCACAACATTGAAGTTTACATCAGGACAATGATTAATTTGATTTCTTATCACATAATGGTAAGTATAATGTTTGTTTAAATAATCTTTTGTATGTACTTAAAAAAAACTTGTATGACAAGATGTGAACTTAAGGTGTTGGTAACATAATAGTTGACTATATGATGTAATTTGATGAATTTACTGTTTTATGACAGTAGTTATAATTTACTCGTAATATATGTTCCTTAGATACTTTATACCAATACCATACCAAACTATAAATTATTTAAACTCAAATAATTATGCCAAAAGTGTAATAGCATGACAGTTTAACAATTACAAATAATACTTTAAAGCTGTATATTTATACATTTTGAATGCCTTATTAACAACAATATTATAAATTCATAAACAA
This sequence comes from Cyrtodaria siliqua, assembly GCA_037043455.1. Taxonomy (NCBI): domain Eukaryota; kingdom Metazoa; phylum Mollusca; class Bivalvia; order Adapedonta; family Hiatellidae; genus Cyrtodaria; species Cyrtodaria siliqua. The sequence continues at coordinate 145,630 of JAWPHD010004741.1, read as the reverse complement.
CTATTAACATAAAATTATTTACATTAACTTTCAGGGTTTGAGATCTAGACAACAGTCTTCAAGTTGAATGGAAGAATGGGTTCAGTGAAAATGCCATCTTCGGGATGGTTAAAATTGTGTGCTGTTGAGTTCTGATCAACCCGGGGCTAGAGGGCGTGAGCGGTAGCTAGCATATTTCACTACCACTCATGAATAGTCTCAATCAAACCGAGACTCGGCCGTTTCCAAAGGTCCATTATCATACTCTTTTTTTTACCATTGGATGCAAAACTGTTTATTATTATTTTTTTACAATGTATTTTTTCCACTAATGCTGTAACAGTCAAAACTCCACATGAGGCTTGTGACTGTCTAAAGTAAAAGGGACATAGAAGGATAACACATTATTTTGAAGCAGTTCTTAATGTTAATGTCTACCAGTAGGTTGTGTTCAGTTTTTTAATTGTCTTAAATTTTATTTATTTTTTCCCTCAAAGACCAAGGTCACTCTTAGGGTCAGAGGTCACACATGTTTTGGGGGCATTTGTCAATTATTGATATTTTCTCTCCTTTGTTTATTGTTTTGATGCGTGATATACACAAACTGTATACTCAAAGTTGTGAAAGTTCTGACTATTTTCTTTTCGATTTTGTGTGTGTATGGTTAAATATATATTTTTTGTATTAATTCTGTTAGTGTTTAATTAGTATTTTGCTAAAAGTATTCTATATGTGTTTTGCTGAACAGTTAATTGAATTGAATGTCGTTTAACGGCTCATCAACACAGTATAGGATATTTAGAGCCGCCCCAGAGAGAGGGGAAGGATACATAGGAATCCGGGAACCTACGCTACTCTTATCATGGAATAGATTCCTATGGTTCTTTAACGTGCTCGGAGGATAGACCAATACACGGGTTTACGTCCCCATCCGACGGACGAAGCTAAAGAGGGAAAGTGTCTTGCCCAAGAACCACGGAGGATTGAACCCGGGGCCTCCGGTTACAAATCCGCCGCGCTACCAACTGCGCCACGCCAGCCATACAGTACATCATTGGTGTTTTGTTAAAAGTGTTTCATTGATGTTTTGTTAAGTGTTGCATTGATGTTTTGTTAACAGTGTTACATTGATGTTTTGTTAACAGTGTTGCATTGATGTTTTGTTAGGATTCTTTTATTAGTGTTTTGTTTCAGTATTTTATTGGTGTTTTGTTAATATTCAGATTTCAGTACAGCATTAGTATTTTGTTATTAAACAGTGTTTTATTGGTGTTGTGTTAATAGTGTTTTGTTAGCGTTTTATTAGTATTTTGTTAACCTCATTTGCATGTCATTTGTGATACTAATTAATTCTGCGCTAATAAAATACTAGTATAGCATTCATATTTTGTTACAGTGTTTTGTTACCCCTTTTTTTTCATATGGGTCATGTTTTGTTACAGTGTTTTGTTACCCCTTTTTTCATATGGGTTACACTATCTTCACCACTCCTTTGTGTTGTGTATCGTCCTATTTATTAGCTATTTCATTTACTCATTGGATTTAGTTGCCATTGCGAACCCAGTTTAAACCTCGGGGTCATTTGTTGCAATTGACCGTTCCAAGGAGGTACGCTATTTTCAGTTTGTGTTGTTGTGATATGTTTTACTTTACTTGTGCATGTCTATAATGATACAAGTAATATATGCTTGTTTTGTTTAAATTGTTTGTTTTTGATGCACTACGTTCTGTGTATATTAAAAACCTCGTTCTAATTTTTATTATATTTTTTTCAGAAATCCAAAATGTATCTTAAATTTACGTACGACTTCAAAAATGAAGAAGATTCTGTTCTGTTCGCTGATAATCTGATGACACAGAGAAACAAGGAGGCTGAAAGTAAGTTCCGAAAACTAGATTCAAGGTTCTTAAAAAATAAGTATACTAGAATTTAAATGTTGAACGATTTTCTTTAATATATATGTGCATGAGAGGTCGGTATGTACCATCTGGTTAAACCCAATTGTCATCCAAAATAGTCCGATTTATAACGTAGGCATAACCACAAATTACAGGACGTTAATACTGTGTAATCCGGTGAATATGAAATCGGTCATGCTCATCCTGTAGTCTGAATGTTGTGAGGATAGTGGTTACTGCACTAGTGTGGAATGTCAGGTGAAGTTCATGGGTTCGAACTCCGCTAGAAGTGGTTCTCTCCATTTAGCGTTTTATCAACTCATTGGTAATTGCTCATCATCAGTCAGCAAAATTTCATCCTCTTAAACTTTAAAACTGCTTCATGAGAGGTAAGTATCCCATTGTTGACGCAGGACGATGTTCGACCAAAGGAACGCTGTAAACAGAAATATTCCTTTTAATCGTATGGAAGTATACGGTGGCCAGTAGGATAATAGTAGCATAGTAGCATATTTGGAGCACCATGAGGTATCAGGCTGCTTCACAATAAAAGACAAGCAAATAAAACATGGCAGCAATCTATAATAAACAGTTCTACACAAAGGAAAATAGGTTACTCGAGCTGAAGGTGTACAGCGACAGTCGTCGTAGAAATCAACGAAGTTTCGGCAGAGAGTTCTTTTAATACTATAACCGGTCTTAAATAACGGAAATAATATTTAGGTTCCTTCATTAAATTGCATCGGAATTTAATAATTATGACTTTATTATAAACATAACGCATTTGACTAATCGTCAGCGAGGTCATCAGCTATGTACAAATTACGAAGCAAACATGTAAAAAAAACAAAAAACTGTATAATTAGCTGCCTTTATTTTCCTAGAGGAACGTAAAAACAAAGAAGAGTCAGATGAGAACTTCCGGATTTCAGAGAAAGAAATCAAAGATCAACGAATCATAAACGAAAGAATGGAAAAACAGCACCAAGAAGAATTAGAAAAAATTAAAGAACAACGCGAAAGAGAAATCAAGATAGCGAAGAAAAAACTCGATGCTGTCAATGATCAAAGGGAAAAGGAAAGAAGACGACAAAAGGAGGAAGGCGTGTTTGATAAGATAGGAAACTTCTTTAAAGCGGTTGGAACTTGGATTCTTGACCTCATTCTTGGGTAAACGTGTACAGCTAATGTTATTACGTTAAAGGGAGCATCAAGTTAAAGTATATAGTACACAATCTACTAAGTTCATATCATCAATCATGTCAATGTACCTAGATAGTTTTAGTTGTAACCGCTAGCGATTACATAAAAAGGTAGTTTCCACACACATATATGTTCCTGTGTTAAGTAAAGTTAAGAAAGGTATAATTGTCACAGCGTGTATAATCACGCAGACTATGTATATGTAATCTGTTGTTGTTGTTTGTTCAAATAAAACACGAGTCCGATCTATATATATCCCGATCCAACTAGAAATGTTTCTATTATTAGTATCAAATTTGACTCTTGAGTATTCAAATTGGTCAGTCCCTCTAACACTGCAAAACGATACGTTGTTTTTTAAACAGCCTTGTATTGTAGTGTTTATTTGTTTCGTATTTGTTCTTTTCGTGTCTGTACCCGTGATGAAGGCGTAAGCCGAAAGCCGAAAGCGCTTGAGTTTTTACAAAGTATAGCACTGTAGAAATGTTTGTTTCCCCATCTATTAATTTATTTTAAAATGTTCGTATCCCCTCTCTATATATATGTGTATAGTCAGGTCTGCCAACCGTTTTTCTTCCTGCTTTTTAATCTATATTACATTATTGTTAATCTATTTCATTTTCCAACTAGTTGCATATTACGCCTTCCATCGTGTTCAGTTGAAGGTATTAACTGGTTCTACAAAAACTAATCGATTTATCGAGTATCTATGCGACGTATACGAGCTTGTGTTCGCCAGACAAAAGAACGTTTACATATACAGTATTAGCGTATATATAATAAAACAGTGTGGTAACACTAAGGCACAAATAAGGGCGTCTGAATTAATTGGTTCTAATTGGGGTTACTGGTATACCTTTTTATCCCATCTACACTTTCCGCAGACTTATAAGCACATTGTAAAGCACATTAGCACGTTTTTCCCTAACCTCCCCACCACCCACCTTCATAGTGTGCGTCTGTCGTTGCTTGCAAAAGCGGACATATAAATGCCTTCTGATACCTCAACGACTTGTTTCTCTGTCTGCAAATGTCCTTGAAATGTATTTCATTTTTCTTACCTAGTCATTTAATTGTAGCTTATGCTAGCCATGTATGTGTAATTATGTTCATCATTATGTGTGTATTTTTATGTTCATCCAACTTATTGTCAATACCGTTTATAAAGTTATATAACTTTGATATATAAGTTACACTTTCAATTCAAAGTAAAATAAATTTCGTCTGACTTTTCCAAGTCATACAAGTACAAAACTAAACTATAGTTCTTCGTGCCTTGCTTTCCACTTTGACAATAATAAACTCAGGTTACCCGCACTTTGTACGGTCGAAAACGAAACATAAATAAATACTCGTCATATTATAAAACATTCATCGTCGAGAAGATATACAATAATCATGTTTAGCATAGCTTTACATATCGCCATGCTTCTTTATTAACAACGGGAACTTAACATGTTATTCAGCCAATTCGGATCATTTCGGATATGTCGTCTCTATTCGATGACACTAGTATGTGTATTCGGACATAGCAAATGCAAGACGCATCATGCCTGGAATAGGCTCTTATAATCTCAAATGCTAAAAATGCGAATATTTTATTTTCTAAATTTAAATAATGAAGGAGAGATACAGGAAAGTTCTCGTATAAAGGGAGATAACACTTTCACTGTATGAATGTTACACTTTAAATATCCATCTAAAGATTATAAGCGATGTTTAATTTTCAAGTTATATGATGACGAGCATATCAAACACTTCTCGGAAGTTCACAAATAATTGCCATGCCTAGTAGTAATATAGTCCTCATTTAGCAATTTCCTTATAATTCGCATTGCTTATTATTTGCATAAAATATTCATTTTATATCACGTTCGTATAAACAAGTGCAGAGCAGGTGAGGTATATTTTTGGCACGCATACACATACAACGTTGAGGTGGCGGGAACTAGTATTACGTGTACGTCAGTATTTTTCTCATAGTTTTGCATTTATTTATAAATATATATATTTTTTTTGTTTTGTTTTTTGTCATTTTAGTTAACACTGGATCATGATTTTGTAATTCAGTGCATTCCTTATTATTTATTGATTTTAATCATTGAAATTTATTTAAAAATGTTTTGTTCCAGTATCTTATAGCTTTAAATGTATTACCTCCAAAATATGACTATGTGTCAAACTTGTGTTGTATTTGTATTTGCAATTTTTCTGCCTCAAGGGAATATGATGTAGATATCAATATATAATACTTATTTGTATTGGATATAGTGAGTATTTGCCATGTGTAACGACGTTTAAATAACAGGTATATAACATGCGCTGAATATGTCGTTATCAATCTGCATGTCATATGTTAAAAATGATTATTTATGTTTTACTGATGTATGCTAATATTATAGTACTTCTCAGTAACTCCGATGAGTTTATTGACCAAGCTTATGAAACGTTCGTATTCTTGTTTAGTGGTTTCTTCGGAAGAACGATGGGCAAATGTCGATTATCAAGGGATCATCAAGGGAAGTGGTTAACCTGAACAATCAAACCGAGACGGCAATATTTTTAATGTTTATCGTGTTCGTCGATTTCAAAATTTCTCCTTTCATACCCTTTATTAACATGCACCTGCTATTATGTGTAGATTGTTTTGTAACGAAGATGTTATCTGTTCCATATGATTCTACAGAATAGAAGGGCAATGCAAACGAATGGTGAAATCAAAATAAACAAAATGAAAGATAATCCCACGATCATCGAGAATATTAGAGTTAAGCTATATTTCTTTTGCAATTTTCCATACAAGTTACATTGTCTAACGGATTTCGATTAAGTCCCTTGAATTATAAATCACACTTAACTATATAACAATGTGATTTACCTTAATGTTCTATGCTCTATGTTTATTTGTGTATTTGTTTAATACTTTATTGTTCTTTGTTTGCCTATCACTAATTATGGCATGCATCTCATTATAGTTTCGAAATGATGTATACATTTTATTAGTGTATCGAACATATTACGCAGTTGTCTAATATGTATAAAATGTTTACTTTTTGTAGCACTTTCCATCAGGACAGAGTGTTTAAATAAACGAGATTTTGTCTTTGTCTATTTGCCTATATATGCATTTGTGTGTGCTAAACGTTTGTGTTGAGCATCATACGAGTATCAATTTTACCCAGCCAACGAGCTTTGTTAGAGAATAGATTTTAGAGAGAGAGAGAAAGAGAGAGAGATAGAGAGGGAGAGAGAGAGAGAGAGAGGGAGAGAGAGGGAGAGAGTGAGAGAAAGAGAAAAATAGGGAGTGGGAGAGAGAGAGAGATCGTCGTATATCCGATTGCACACAGAGATGAACGAAACAGACCAAACGATGATGAGTCGGCCTTAATTTGAATAATTACTATTATGATGTGTGTGTAACTGCTTTATAACAATCCCACACAAACAGTTGTGTAATAAATAGCAGGTACATGATTAGTGTCTAAATACATAAATATACAGCCGTATTTTAATACGTTTAAAATGGTGTTGCACAATATTTAGATATACCACATGTTATTTTAATCAGTGATTTGAAAGCTGTTGTGTTTTATTATCATGTTACTGTAACCGTTGTTGCTCTATTTGACTATACTTTCCGATATGTATATAGAGGATCTTACATGATTGAGTGTATCTATTATTTATTTTAATAAACAGGTTGGAAATCCAACGAATGTATTAAAGTCAATAATACACAGTCACGAATGTAAGATTCAATTTATCACATAACTCACCTACGGCATGCTAGTTTCACTTTAATGTTGTCAAGTTACCTTGTTTACGTCAGCAATTTGTAGGAGAAATCCTGACTTCGTTTGTTTTGTTTTCATGTCGTCAGCGACATTACGCGGCTGTGACGCGTTCACCCAACAAAGTATGCGACACTTTAAACTAGATTGCTATACAGCCGTCAATTTAAATTGTTTTAGTGAAAAGGGACATGCGCAGTGAAGTAGTTTACACCTTAAACTCAGTTTAACGTTACTAACATACATTTTATAAAGTAAGATTTCAAATAAGAATACATAGTTAAGGTGTCTGAACGTATGGTATGCTATACCATGAGAAACAAATGGGATTAAATGTTATTCTGTAACCAGACACATCGGTTCTGATTTGCTTCTGTAATACACTAAGACATCGGTTCTGATTTGCTTCTGTAATACACTAAGTCTAGTGTATTACGAGAAATATGTCATGGCTTTATTACACTCTCAGAAGGCATGTTATGTGATAAAATGGTTGTGGGTTGAGTTAAGTTTTATTCCTCTTTTTTGGATTTGTTTATTATCACTTTATTAAAACGCTTGAAGAGAATGACATGTGTTACTGTACTTTTAAAACATTTGGTTGAATGACATTTGAATGAACACGAAATCCAATCGTATAATAGGAAATATAGATGTCGCAAGACGACCCTAGTGGTTGGGACTAACTCAGGATAGAATCAATGTCGTTGACTGCATTTACATACGTTTAATGCAACGTTTAAAAGATGTTAACTATATATATAATTATCAAAGCGAATGCACAGATGAAATATGAAAAAGACTGTTCTCATGATCGTTTAATACGTTCGTACTATAATCACAAATACTGAATGTGTCTATATATGACACTAAAGTGTTGTTGAAGTCACAACAATGTTGATGATCACAAACATTACAAAAAAAAGAAATATAAAAAGATCATACAGGGAAAGTAGCATTCAATGAGGACAGTCAACCACAAAACACAGAAACAAACACGCAAACAGAAAAACAAGAAGGCAAAAGTAATAACAACTGCAAACGACACCACAATCACAAAAGGGTTGACAATAGGGCTACCGCCTTGGAACGGTCAGTGGCAAAGAAGGCCACTGGGGGTTTAAACCGGTTATAGGGTGCACCAACCCTCACACTTACCCTACTGTCATCCCATTAAAACAGGACAGTGTAAATAAATAAATCTAACCAACAAGGCAGCATCAAAAGGCAATATAAGTAAAACACAATTATTCTCCTGTAAATATAATACAAAAAAACAATATCCTAGAAAGCCATAATGAAGGTACTCAATGACTTGGCAGAAGCCAGAGCAACAAGAGAACAAACCATTAAGGACACGACAAGAAAGATCATAGGCAAACATCTAACGCCAGCATCACAATGGGCTTTAGGTAGACGTCATCATAGGGTTCACAGCCTGTCCGGTCATCGTACAATTAAAGAGGAAAGCATGGTAGCGAACTGTAAAAGGGTCCACCACCAAGCATGCAGCACGTTGCAAAATGATAGGTTCATAACCTCCTTTGATAAAATTGTTAACAAGTTTAACAAAGATGATATGACAGTAATCATGACCAAGAATCTTACGAAGTTTATAAATCACATCACCATAGAAGTCAGGTTGTGATAATCCTTGTCGCAGAAGAGTCATTAAATTACTTTTATATTTGGAAAGAAGATCAGGGTTACAATAATACAATTGTGCAATGGTTTTACGAAGTTTATGGCAACGGTAAGATTGATTGAGTAGCTTTTTAGTTATACAAAGATTACGAATATTAATGTCCTCAACTCGAGTACAAGCTCTTGAAAAACGAATACGTTGGGACATATACACCCCATAAGAAGTTGCTCTGGGAACATCCCCATCCAAGTGGGGATAATTAACAACGTCGAAATTAAAATCATCTCTCTTGTCAAGAATGATGCGCGAAAGCTCATGAAAATGATGCGCGTCTCCAATGATCGGTGATTGTCATTAAAAGCCTTCTATAAGGGTTGATGACGCGATGAATGTGATGACGCGATGAATAACTTCCACCGAGGTTGTGGGATGAAGTTCCTCTAGTGAGGTCTGATGACGGGCTCACCACGTGTCCCGGGGGTTGTTACTCCTATGAGAACCTGCATAACATTTCATAAAATAGATATACTGACCACATTTGAATGTGAATTTCATCCTTTCAAACGACTGCTCCAACCAAAGCAACTTTCAACATTCCTGGCCACGACTGGAAAACAATGCACTTGATAACCCAAACGTTTCGCCCAAACCATCATTTCCAACATACGCAATTTATATATCTACACGACAGGACCCTTACACAACTTTGCCCTTTAGAGAGATAATTGTAAAATACCTGCAACTGGTGAATTTGTTTCAACTGAACAATGGATTAGCATGTGACTGACAGATGTCGCCAAGTACTTACAATGAATGACCAATACGCTCTACTCGAGATTCTTTTGTGACAATAAAGTCGAACCAGCATTTTGTGTCGAAATAGCATTTCCCCTGACATTTCTAATAATGTATCTAGTCGTATCAAGTTAATGTTTGAGAAACATATAAAAGTTAACCGGATGTAGCAACATCACGAAACAAAATGGCGACGCCCATTGAATACACATGTACAATAACATTTCATAAAAATAAAAATATACTGACCACATTTTGCCTGTAAATTTCACCCTTTCAAACGACTGCTCCAACCAAAGCAACTTTCAACATTCCCTAAGTTAAATGTGTTGGAACAGAACGGCGGGAAGGAAAGATGTATTGATTTGTGTTCACACACAGTAGAATGAACAATTCATAACACACTGGCTATAAACACTGTACTACAAACAAACCGGACCGGCTTAAGCGCTGTATTGCTTTCAAGCTTTAAAGCTACACATAATGGGCATGATGACCCCAAAGGACCAGTAAGTAATAGCAATTATGCTTAATTGTGAACAAACTCAATAAAACCGAATATGTTACTTTTCTTTCATTTTTTGTGTTTGTTACCTTCAATGGAATCCCTTTTCAGTATGACTGTTTTCTTTTTTCAGACTAGCGCTCGCTTAGTGCTGTGTGGCGATTGTAAAAGTCGCACGACTAGAAATCAGCAATTGCTGCTTTTCTTTCTATTTTTTGTTTGTTGCTTCCAAAGAATTCACTGTTTCTTATGTATTTACTCTACCGGTTTATTGGGATGACAATAGGGTAAAAGTGAGGATTGGTGCACCTTAGACCCTTGTTTAAATCCTCAGTGGTCTTGACCAAGTCACTAGCTCTGTTTTCCACCATTTTATGTTTGTGATGTCACATATATTGCCTCTTATTTGTTTCTTTACTTGGTTGTGGTTGAATGTGGTCTTTAAATGCTAGATTTCCTGTGCGACTTGTTTATCTTCTTTGGTCTCTAATTGTATCGATACAACTGTCTTAAAAATCAGACATTTAATCTATATTTGATGCTTATTTTTGCAAAGAAATAATATGGGAAAATATGTTAATTCCATTGTTTAATACTAACTCTAAAATACTATATTTTCCGTTGTATGTACAGTAATCATAATATAAATTAAACAACACAATATAATAATACTCTTTAAATATGCCATAGGGTAAAATAACAGACAATCCGAGGAAAAGGTTCAAACTATTTATTCCATCGTTAAATGTCGAAAACATAACATAAATCACATTAAAGAAACCAACCCGCCAAATAACGGCAAAATTGCTTGCTACCAAGCCGTTTATTAAAACTATATCCTATGTAATAATATATGTTGGTGGATTAAATGTATTGGATTGTTAACGTTTATATTGTGTCCATAGAGCTTGGGTTGTCGAAATATATAAGTTATGTATATACCTCGTCGTATGTAGGTTAACAAACAGTGTACATATGTTGTAAACTGTGGCTGTTGTTGGCGGGATAGCAACTTTAAGTAAAATAATGAAAACACTAAAAATATACATTCAAGTCACAATCAGACGCGCATATATTTACAGTAAGTATACAACAGTAATACTACTATTACACAATTTAACTTAACACAGAGTCTATAGATAATTTATGATTTAAATATAAATTCAAAGCGTTAGGCAACTATATGATACCTCCTCTAATGAGAGATGGCGGATTTGGTATCCTCACAACTCCCCACCCGCCTCCCCAACACCACCACCCCCGAGAGAGAGACAAAAAGAAATACAAGGTAGATAGTAGTTTACAACCAATAGAAATAAGTCTAAACGTCGAACTTCACACAACTCAGTAAACCCACAAACTCGCAAAAAGACAAACATGAATGGCAATGTTAATAAGGAATAAAGGAATATGACGTCACAAACACACAAACAATTTGACAATAGGGCTATAAGACAATAAAATCATGTCTTTCATTCCAAATACATTCATGCACTTGCAACAAACCAAACGATTGGACATTATTACAATCAAACACAAGACAGTTTCCTACATATGCTCGGGTTATTTTGCTGCGGTGCATTGACGGACATTGCCAATAATTGCCGATTCAACGCTATTTCAATATATATAGTGAACGGAATAAAAAGATACTCGATGCATGACCTAAGGTTAAGAGTTTCATTTAAGCAGGCGTGCGCGGCATACTTATTTTAAAACTTATAAAACTACGATGCTCAACTTGTGACAAACGTCAGCACGCATTCCTTACCAACAATCATTCTCTTTACGCAGACTATAATATAATAATAGTTTAAAAATACACAAAAATAACAATATATCAAAACAAATATTAATAGTATTTACCTTTTATAGTTATAAATAATTAAATTATCTAGACACATTAGTTTTCTCTACATGCGTAATACTATCGATTTATCAATTACTTGGCTGATGAAAGCCTCTTATAAATGCCCTGTAAATATAACTGTACTCGTTTACTTTATGTTCACAGTCAGTCGTCTGAAAGCAAAGCTAGCAGAAGCAAGCGTTATTGGTGAATTAAAACGACGAATGATTTGCAGAAATTAGAAAACCTACAACGACTAGCGCGGGAAAAAAGGGAGCAGGAATTGGAATACAAAATTAAAATGGTAACTGCAGAACATAAACGAACCCAAGATAGGTTGAACGAATACGAAAATGAATGGAATCGATTTAAACAAAGACACCCGTTTTATTATTGTTAAAAGATGAATTGTTTTGAGATAATGATTTAGTAAGATACTCAACGCATACTTACAGCATGAACTATTGAATGCTGTAGTCACAATATAGTCAAAGTTGTTATTATTACCTGCATGTATATGATATAAAGACTATATTCATCACATCCACTTCTCTTCACATTCTGTATACTAGCTCTACATATATGCGTACATAAACGATGTGAATTAAGTAATGTTCCTTTAACACACTGGACGCATGCAATCTATTCAAATGTCTAGCAAACATCAATATACAATTCCTGCTACTGTTCATATAATAATTACTTATAAAATATATATGTCAGACAAACGGACGAACCTATATACTTAATGCAGTTTGACTACTACAGCCACAGTCTTACAGACGCAAACACATGCATGGCAATTTAAAGTTACGTGTAGTTAACTATAGACTCTGTGTTAAGTTGTCACTTATATATTTTGTTTTTTTATTAAAATGACCAATAACATCGTTACAAAATATTGCATATACATAGAGAATCTTAAACGAGTTCCCATTTCATATAAGATTTATGAAACGAGTTATGAATTATTTTAATTTTATCGAGCCTTTTGCGAAAAAATAATCATCTTTTTTTTGGTTACTCAAATTTGTCCGTAACTGTTACTTTGTATGGACTTTGCAACATTTTTTACAGACCCTTTGTGTGTTCGCGATATTTTTTAAAAATCAAATCTTGTTTGGGATTTAATGTTTCTGGTACCAAATTAACCGAGTAGGGTAGACCTTGGTTACTAAAAAAAGATACTTAAATTTTGTTCTCTAGTTTTATTTTTATATGACTTTATATACCCTGGTCCAAAACTTTGTTTACCGAGTATATATTTAAAATAAAACAAAATCTCCCATAATATGAGCTAAACTATAAATTTTAGCAATTTTCATTGGATGAAATATTAACATTAGCCATTTATCTATATTAAGATTTATGTTCAATGTTCTATGATTGAGCGTTTATTTGTATAGTTTCATATTGTTCTATTATAATATCATTACTTTTGACATGCTTCTATTTATAGTTTCAAAAGTATGTAAACAGAATATCAATCATAGCAATTTTCTAAATATATAAAATGTAGGCATATTATAGGACAGAGGATAACAAGTTTTAAAATAACCAAGTGTTGTCTGTGCTTATAAAAACATATAATGTGTGCTACAATGTTTATGAAGTATGTTCTCGAACTTCACAAGAGATAAAGGATATGCGTGTCAGTTTATTACTGACATTATTCAGCGTATTGGTTAAATTTATATCATGCGAGGCTGTGCCGAGCATCATACGAGTATTAATTTTACCCAGCGATCTTTGTATATTCAATATTAGGTAGGGTCGATGTGAGATTCTTTTTTCAGTCGGGAATGGGAGGAAGATATCAATATGTATGTATTATCGAATATCAAGGAATAATATAGAGAAGTGTCGTATATGTACCTGATTTGTTTAGATGCTGCTGATCAACGAAGATTTAAGTTATATGTCTTTTTACCACTGTCCTCCAGGACTAGACCTAGTGTTTTAAATAAATTAGTTATGTATATATTGTGTGTTAAACAGTTCATAAAAAATGTCCTCGAGCGTTAGACCTATGACAATAAATAGTAAGTGCATGCATGGTTTGTGACTACATATATAGAAATACAAGCCATATTTTAGGGGTTGTTTCCCCACTCCCCTTTCGGTACGCAGTAATCAGGGCACATTTAGATAGTATTCAGTACCCACGGTCTGGGTTAAAATAGTATTCAGTACTCGGGTTATCCATGTTATATAGTATTCATTACTCGGGTTTAAAATGAACGAGTATTCAGTACTGAGCTCTAAATTAGAGAGTATTCAGTACTCGGGGTGGCGGGTGGGGAAACACCCACGTTTTAATACGTTTACAATTGTTATCATCAGTTTAGTTGAACTGTTGTTGCTATATTTGAATGTGCTGTCCGAGATATTAATACATGTTGTGTATAACACTGTGGTAGATACAGTTCATGTGTATTATTATTATATGGAGTGTATATTATCAATAGATTAGTATTATTAATATAGATACTCGTATATCAATAAAACGCTTATCTAAAATGTGTTACTCTTCTTTTAAACCAGTGTCGTTCATTGCATTATTTAAATAGGGCAGTACTTACTGTCACAAAATATCACGGGTAGAGCGTATTGGTCGTACATAGCTCTTGTAAGTTGTTAGTTACACCCTAATATATTGTTGAGTTGAAACAAATTCACAATATCCATGATATATTCATGTAAAACGTAAAAGCGTGCACATTTTAAGTGGCCGCCAGAGAGGCCGTGTAATAAGTTTAGTTTGGTGCAAATGCATGTTAACGTATAGGTCTATCTTCCTTAAACGGCAAAATTGTGTAAGGGGCCTCTCGTGTAGATTGTAATACTGCGAATTTAGCCACGTATGTCACGGACTGAACGGGGGAAATAATGGTTTGGGCGTAATGTTTGCTATAAAACCCATTGTCTCCTAGTTCTGGCCGGCGATTGCTTGATAGTTACTTTGTTTGGAACAGAAGTTGGACGGCGAAATTCACAGGAAATATGTGGTCAGTATTTATTTTATTAGTTTGTATCGTACATTTGTATTCAGTGGGCGGCGCCATTTTGGTTGGCGGTTACGACATCCGGTTAGCTTTGATATTTCTCAAACATTAACTTTAGACTAGCATATGATTTTGAAGTTACTTTATTAGATGTAATTATTGTAATTGATCATTAACTGTAAAACAATATTAATTTGATAACAGTGGATAATAGGTACATTACTTATCGTTGGCGTATAACTCAATGATTGTAATACACGATTGTTAACATTAGTTAACAATGAGATGAGTGACTAGGATAAATGTTCGACGAGTATCCATAGCGTTGTATAATGCGGTCATTAGTTGACATACATGTGTGCATGCATAACTCAGTGAGTGTAATATACGAGTGATTTAATAATGTTTTATATTACATGTATTAGGGGCATTGATTAACATCGACGTACATGGCGTATACGAGGGACGTTCAAAATGTTATGTTATTCGTCCTAAAACTATTTAACTGCGCACGTGTAAATTGTGAAATTTCACGGGTTCGTAAATCTATTCATTCTAAATCCAATGATACCAAATATACGTGTGTGCGAGTTTTATAAATAAATATTTTCAGTTCGTGAAAACAACTAGTCATATACACTGTAGTAAAATATGGTTGGAAAGAGAGCTGAAAATAGTATTCAAATACGAGGGTACATTAAGGCGCGTTGCAAAATTGGATTACGTGCAAAAGAAGTTTTCAAAGAGGTATGTAGTGTTTATGGAGATAACGAAGTATCGTATATGACTGTTGCTAGATGGATTCGTAAATTCAAATCCGGCCAGGAATCCATTCTGGATGGCTTGAAATCTGGGAGACCACGCTAGGCCATCACTCAAAAAAAACATTAAAAAAGTCAAGCACATATTTAAGCAAGATTCGAGATTGACCACTCATCAGATAGCACGAGTTGCAGGGATCTCATCAGGAACGACTTATAATATTCTTAAGAATATTTTGAAAGTTCGACGCATTTCAGCCAGATGGATACCTCATCTTCTGACGCAAGAGCAAAAAAGATACCATGTTTTAGCTGCTCGTAAACTTTTAAAAATGTACCCAAAATACGACACCCGGAAATTTGCAGACATAATAACAGGAGATGAAACCTGGGTGCACTATTTTGAACCACAGCGAAAGGTCAATAATAAGATCTGGGCCACAAAACACGGACGGAGGCCGTGTATTGCTAAGAGAACACAAAGTACAAAAAAGGTTATGTATGCAGTTTTCTTTACCAGCCAAGGTCCTGCAATTCAGGTCACAGTTCCAAGAGGAAGGTCGGTCACTGGACTATTCTACAAACATTCTGTACTAACGAAACTAAAATCCTACTGCAGGAAACGCCGACCAGCCACCGGAATGCGTCATATCCAGCTATTGCATGATAACACCCCCGCACACAAGTCGGCCGTTGTGACGGAATATTTGAAAGAAGAAATGGTGACAGTTCTTCCACAACCACCTTATTCACCAGATCTGGCACCGTGTGACTTTTTCTTGTTTCCAAGATTGAAAAAAACATATATCTGGACGGCGCTACACCTCGCGACAAGCACTCGGGTCGGCTGTGTATCAGTGTCTAGCGGGTATCCCTAAAACAGACTATGAAGACGCCTTCCGGGAATGGTTGAAACGACTGAAAGTGTTTATTTCTGTAAATGGAGATTACTTTGAAGGTATGAAATAAACCGAATCACGATATCATTTTTTGTTTTCATTTTATTTCCAAAATAACATTACTTCTTGAACGTCCCTCGTACATGGCGTTGTAGAATATGTATCGATTGCTACTCATCATTAGTACAGCTTACATATACTTATTAAATATAATGATTTGTTTGGGTAATGATAATTATGCAAAATGGTTATGTTTGTCAACCGACATCTAAAACGTATGTATAATTACAGCCTAAGCCATCCAGGATTGGAGATAAGCCATCGAGGGTTGGAGATACGCCATCCAGGGTTGGAGATAAGCCTTCCAGGTTGGAGTGGAGCTAAGCTTCCACGATTAACGTAAAGAGCGGTGGAGACGGTCCCCGTACCTACGCAGCATGGCCAGGTTTTAGTAGCGACAACCCCCGGGACACAAGGTGGGCCCGTTATCAGTCCTCACTGGAGGAACATCACCCACAACCTCAGTGGAGGTTAATCATCTTACATATCGCGTCATCAACCCTTATATAAGGCATTTGATGACAATCACCCATTGGATTCGCGTATTATCATCTTCATGAGCTCTCGCGCATCACAGTTATCGCGCTAGATCATAGATCAACATTGTTATAACTTTAACAACACTTTAGTGTCGTATACATTCAGTATTTGTTACAATACTAAGAAAGTCTTGCACGTTCATGAGAACATTCTTTTCATAGTTCATTTGTGTATTCGCTTGTTTTTTTAGATAATTGTATATATATTTAACATATTTTAAAAGTTGCATTAAACTTACGTAAATGCATTCACCGTCATTGATTCTTTTCTGAGTTAGCCCCAACCACTAGGGTCATCTTGCGACACTTAACACAGTGTAATAACCGCACATTGATGAAAAATACATTATGATGTATGCAAATGTAACGCAATCCAGTCAATACTAATCTGACTACTCAGTGCGGATTGGTCATTGCGATGGTATTTCCTCTGACGTCACTCAGTTTAACTACACAGACGTCTTTTAATCACCAGGAAACGTGCAAATCGAAATTGTTTAAAGCAAAGCTATGTTCCAACAACGTTCCAAAAACAAATTTATATAATTTATATTACTTAACACAGGATGTAGCTGCAGCATTACGCTCTTCGTTTGATGTTGGGTAAACAAAATTGAAGTGATTTCAGGGATTTCAAACCACGAAGCAGTCTACATAGAATCCAGTCTTCGTCCAATGAGAGTCAAGGTACCACTAAGGAAAGTCAACGTGTATAAAAAGGCCAACTACGAAGGGATGAGGGAAGAACTTAGGGCCATAGAAAAAGACTTCGTCAGCACATCCAGTACCAAAGACATCGAACAACTTTGGTTTGAGTTCAAGGAAAATATCCACACACTCATGGTGAAATACATTCCTACCAAGTTGCTGCGAGGAAACAAGACCCACAGACCTTGGACCGACAAGAAGGTCAAGACCCTCATACGCAAACGGAACAAGCTGTTTGTGAGGAAAACGAAGTCCTAGTGTGCCAAAGACATCAGACTGTACAGAGAGACAAAAACTAATCTTCAGAAAGCAGAGAGACAGTCATACTGGAAGTACAATCATTGATGTCGGAAACACTGCAGGCCAAGAGGACAGACCCAACAAACAGAAACGGTCTGGTCCTACATCAAACTCTAAAGAAGGACAGCAGCGGAGTAGCCACACTGAAAGAAAATGGGAAGTCATACGCCGACGCCAAAGACAAGGCTGACATACTTAACCGCCAGTACCAGTCAGTATTCACCAATGAGGACATAACGGATATGCCAACACCAGCAGGGGCACCATTCACTTCAATGTCAGACATAGTGGTCACCATATAAGTGGTTGCCAAGCTCTTAAAGAAGATGAACCCAAGCAAAGCCTGTGAACCCGACCAGCTGCCTGCAATTATCTTAAAAGTACTAGCCAATGACATTGCACCATTCCCGACGGTCATATTTCAAAGAAGACTACAACTTGGAGAGATACCTAATGGATAGCAAACGTCGCGGCAATCTTTAAGAAGGGAGAAAAGTACCAGGCCAGCAATTACCGTATCCATTACTATCCTCTGCTGCAAGATACAGGAACACATCATAACCAGTAACGTCCTCAAGCACCTTGATGCTCCCCACATACTCACGGACTGACAGAATGGATTCCGAGCCAGGAGGAGCTGCGAAACACAGCTACTAACACTAGTTCATGAACTAGTCACAGCCCTCAGCAACGGAGTCCAACATGACTTGATCATCCTGGACTTTTCCACGGCATTTGACAGAGTCCCTCATGAACGCTTACTGAGAGAACTAGCCCACTATGGAATAAGAGGCAACACACTGATGTGGATCAAGGCATTCCTATCGAAAAGGGAGCAACAGTTCCTAGTAGATGGCGCCACTTCAGATAGTGTGCCCGTTATTAGCGGAGTACCTCAAGGCACGGTATTAGGCCCACTGTTGTTCCTCAGTTTTATAAATGACCTTCCAGACAGCGTACGTTCAAGAGTTCGCCTCTTTGCTGACGACTGTATCTTGTACAGACCGATCAGAACAAGACAAGACAGTGTTGACCTCCAAGATGACCTAGATTGACTCGCCGAATGGGAAAGAATATGGGGCATGGATGTCCACCCAGACAAATGCAGCACCTTCAGAGTCTCTAAATCAAGATCACCGGTAGCCTCTAACTACACACTGAAGGGTCAAGTCCTAGAGATCACGGATTCGGCAAAGTTCCTCGGGGTGGCACTACAAAAATACATGAATTGGAGCCTCCATATCGACAAAACAGTCAAGAAGGCGAACAGTACACTAGGATTCTTGAGAAGGAACCTGAGGATTTCCAACGAACAAACAAAGTCTTTGGCATATTTCTCACTAGTAAGACCCACCCTAGAATACTGTTCTACTATTTGGAGCCCACACACCCAAGAACACATCAAGAAGGTAGAGATGGTTCAGCGTCGGGCAGCACGCTACATCAGTAACCGCTACAGGAACACTAGTAGTGTAATATCTATGTTGGAGCACCTAGAATGGGAGACCCTGGAGTCAATGCGTACTAAGAGCCAACTCACCATGCTCTTTAAGATTATCCACGGGCTAGTGGACATACCAGCATCAGAGTTCCTGACACCTGCATCATCTCGCACCAGATCCAATCACTCTTTGAAATTTAGACAGTTATCTTCTTCCAGCGACTATCTTAAATCTAGTTTTTTCCCAAGAACAGTTTGTCTTTGGAATAGTCTACCAGCCACTGTGACTGAGGCTCCTGATTTGGTATCTTACAAACAGGAGTTTTCCAAACTTTCATTCTAAACCCTGTCCCAGTTGATTGTTTGTTAGGTTCTAGTGATTCTCAGTGCTGCTATGCTGGTCGGGTTAATTCCCAGGGGCCGCTATGGTAGCCAGACAGGACTGATGAAGGCCTATCACGCAATTATCGACTAAAATTATCTTCCTTCTACCTTTCCTATCCATTTTTGTTCATTTTTTCTTCTCACTTTAATTCATTGTTAAATATATTTGATATTAAGTAATGCGCAACCAACCCGCGTTGTAATCGTCAATTGTGACGGAAACGTGTACCATACAGATACAGATATAGATACAGATACACTGTTGGTTGTGAACATATGTTTGTGTTACGTTCAATCTTTTGAAAGATCAAAAATATTAGAGAGAAAAATAAAATATATCCAATGGGTTTAAACTGTGCGAGATCAAAACATGATTGTTTCGGAATTGAACTACTATATGAAAACCGCGGGCCAACATCGCTTGGTATCGATGATATTCACGTTCCACAGACTTGGTTAATTAGTCATAATGATGAATACGGGCCCGGGTATGGATCTGACGCAACATAAAACCATTGCAACTACTTTATTTCTTAAACAAGACATCGATTAAATCGGGACAGCTTGTTTTTTATCAGCACCCGATATTCACTGGTAAGTATACTTCACTATATATGGAATCAACGTTATTACGCAACATGGATATTTTCCATATTGTATATAATGATACACGTTTAGAAGGTATTACTTCATGGTTTGGAATGAAAGATAACTTTCAGATATGGCATAACAAGAAGCCATACATTTATTTTAGACATCAGACTAAATTTAAAGACGTGTTTAAGTGTGTCTGGCTCACTATAAGAAAGGGGGCACTCCTCAGTTTCGCATGAATGCCCATGGTGTAAATCAGAAAGAAATCAACTAAGCATCTTTTAGGTCCATGGATGGTCTTTATAATAATTATGAAGCACATGTTTGATGTTTTTTTCAGTTTTGATTACTTCTAAGTTTATTTTGGTGTATTGGAATATGCATTCTTTGGGTTTTTTGGAGGCTATAAATAGAAAAATGTGAACCAATCAAAAACTTCCTAAAAGTAGTTAAAATGGCTGATTTTCACTGACGAGGAGATCAGCGTGGAATTACTTTTTAAAATGCCGGACTAGGTATGTAAAATTTAGCATTTCCTGATATGCAAGAGCATTATGAGTGCAGACATGACCCTGATATGTGTAGGAACATTTGTTATTTTTATTTATTGACATTTGAAATATTGCTAAAATTGCATTTTTAGCATGTTTTAAGGGGTGGGGTAATCTTAAAGAAATGGGACTAAAGTTGTACAGAAAATGCTTTTTGATACTTTTATTTGGTATGGAAACATGGGTAATTTTATTGTCTTCTAAGAAATGTATGACACAATGATGATGTGATTTATGTTTGCTCAAGGAATCAGGCTAAGAGCTTGTCATGGGTTTGATGATTGAGAAATGTACATTAAACTGTGGAGTGCCCCCTTAAGGGTCAAACCTTTTTTTACTAAAACAGTCAAATGAAGGATTTTTTGTCTGTATTTCAACATATTTTCAAAGTTTGTTACCATTCGGTTTGTTTGCGAAGAGAACTACTTCGGTTAGAATGTAATTTGTCGATAAGGCAAACCCGCATTGCTACGAAACCCAGATTATGAACACCTCGGTAAAATATGTATATTGTAATACTCCGCGATGCACCGTATCTTGAGATATCTCGATATATGTCTAATTTATCTTGAGATACTCCATGTTGAGATATCACATTTTATCTTGAGATATCTCAATTTATATTGAGATATTTGTATTGAGATATCTCAATTAATCTCAAGATATCTCAAGTTATCTTGAGATAACTGTCTTGAGATATCTTAAGTTGTTTTGAGATAATTATCTTGAATTATCTCAATGTGTCTTGAGTCATTGATATCACAAAATAAATAGAGATATATCTTACAATTTCTCAAGATGTATCGCAACTTATCGTGAGATATCTAACTTGCGATATCTCAAGATCCCATGTGTCTTGCGGTTGGTATATGCAATTTTAGTAGGATTTTCTAAGTTTGAGGTTGGCTTTTTGCCATTTAAAAACTAACCATTGGTGTAACTCTTGGGTTTGCCATAACACTGTTTCAATATATGTACAGTTTGCTAATGGTAATGTCCCATTTAAGTACTGGTTGCTATGGTATTTTGATGTCATAGTAAAATGACGTTAAACATAGAATAGCATGTGGGGTGACGTCATGTCACATGACGTCATTATGTCGTGTCGCGTTAAAATAAAATAAAATCGCATAAGATAGCGGCTTTATATAAATCGGGTTATAGGAGGCAACCTTTTAGAGAGGAAATGACTTCTGATTGCAAATTTCAGACCTTTTTCATGCTATGGAAAAAAACAGACCGAAAGAAAAAAGTTTGCAAAAAAGCTGTTAAAAAGGCTATTTCAGTGTTATCTTAAAAAGGTGCTGTTAGGCCAATTTTTGGACAATCGCAATAATACGTATGTCAAGACGTCCGGAATAAATTCGCGAAATGGAAAAAGGGGCGTTTCAATTTTTTTTAACGGACAACTTTCTCTTAAGGGGGCACTCCTCAGTTTCGCATGAATGTCCATGGTGTAAATCAGAAAGAAATCAACTAAGCATCTTTTAGGTCCATGGATGGTCTTTATAATAATTATGAAGCACATGTTTGATGTTGTTTTCAGTTTTGATTACTTCTAAATTATTTTGGTGTATTGGAATATGCATTCTATGGGTTTTTTGGAGGCTATAAATAGAAAAGTGTGAACCAATCAAAAACTTCCTAAAAGTAGTTAAAATGGCTGATTTTCACTGACGAGGAGATCAGCGTGGAATTACTTTTTAAAATGCCGGACTAGGTATGTAAAATTTAGCATTTCCTGATATGCAAGAGCATTATGAGTGCAGACATGACCCTGATATGTGTAGGAAAATTTGTTATTTTTATTTATTGACATTTGAAATATTGCTATAATTGCATTTTTAGCATGTTTTAAGGGGTGGGGTAATCTTAAAGAAATGGGACTAAAGTTGTACAGAAAATGCTTTTTGATACTTTTATTTGGTATGGAAACATGGGTAATTTTATTGTCTTCTAAGAAATGTATGACACAATGATGATGTGATTTATGTTTGCTCAAGGATTCAGGCTAAGAGCTTGTCATGGGTTTGATGATTGAGAAATGTACATTAAACTGTGGAGTGCCCCCTTAACTTCAACCTTCTATTGGGAATGACAGATGGATATTTCTACTTCACTCTTCTATTGGTAATGACAGATGGATATTTCTACTTCACCCTTCTATTGGGAATGATAGATGGATATTTCTGCTTCACCCTTCTATTGGGAATGACAGAAGTATATTTCTACTCACTCCTCACGTTGGTCAAGCTAGGCAGATCCGATTGAATGTAGAGTATTGCAGTCTTTGTCAGATACAATTATGGTGTAAGCAATGGATTGATGTTACCTGAAAAGAGACTTAAAAATGAGCAAATGCCATTTGGGTTAGTCGTGTATGCTGAATGCAATATGCTCAGTACATGCAGTAAGGGTAATGTTGTAAATAAACAGACTGTAACTTGTTAAGCAAACCTCCTCAGAAACGTCATTGATAATGGTTTCACCTCCATCGTTTTGCCATTTTCTCCATATTCGCTGTTATATTGCACAGCTTTGTTTTGCAATATCTGCCTTTCCGTAAACCAGGATACCCAATATTGAGATTTGGGGTAAAAATTAAAAAAAAAAAATCGCTGATTTCTGTAATACATTGGGGGTATTTAGTTAAAAATTAGAAATATATCTAATACAATAGACAAAAGAAATATTGTAACCTTTTTGGGCAGGGTAAGGTTCAGTGATTTAATAGAAAAAAGTTCCAAACCGCATGATGTTTGAAAATGCCTTAATTTTGGGGCGAAACAATGTGTATTTTTGTCAAAAATCACCTATTGTATTAGATATGTTTCTAATTTTTAGTTAAATATCCCCAATGTATTACATAAATCAGCGATTTTATTCAATTTATTAAAAAAATTACCCTAAATCTCAATATTTAAGTATCGGATCCATAAGTTATATGGTGAGACACGTAGAGATGCGTTCCGAGAAAGATTCCATCTATTCAAATTGGTTCTAATATATTCCTTTCTTTTTCTAAAAAATAACTCCCGATTTATGCGTTTTCCGTCTAAAATCGCAGTGTTTTCCCCAAAACTCACTAAAGCCCCAACGCTCAGATGGCACACATGTCTCATTTTGAAACTTACTGTAAGTTCTTTCAGAAAATCATACCCTACAAAATTCCCCCTGGTGGGGAGGGCTTCTCCTACTAGCTCACAGCCTAAGATGTGTATCGATACAATATAAGACATATAATCTGTTGGTTTAAAATAGGATAATATTTCAAGATTCTTTTTCATTCAATTGAGCAATCAATTAACCTAGTAATGAGCCGTAGGTTTAAATATAGCATAAACATAACAGGTCGAATACTTGGTAAACAGTGTATCATTGGAATCCTGGGAATGACCTTGAATTGTCAATAAAGGTCTTGTTCATGCATGTCAAACGATATCAATGCAGCAAAAACCGTATATCGTATTATTTATAGCATAGCTCGCGCATCTTTGCTGACAAGGCAAAATAATAAGTGCGACATGTTTACGGGTATAGACTACTTTTTTGTATTGTATTTAGACAACTCGTGTGATTTCTGGGCGATACGGAAGCGTATTCGTGCCTCGTCTTGTCGGGTAATATTGAATTTCTCAATTTAAAATAACTATAATTATAAATATGTTAAGATATATATCTATAAATCGATATATTTATGTCGCTAAAACATGGTGTAATTCAATAAATTCTAAACAAATAAGTTGAAATGGTTCTTTAATTTACAATAAATCGTTTTTAGTGAACTTGATATTTTTTTCTCTTCTTTATATCGCGTTGAAACAAAACAAATAAAAATATATCAATATAAACGTACTCGACCTAATGAGTAGTATCTGTATTACGAGATATTTATCGGAGATACACGAGCTATTTTTTTCAAGCTATGTACAGTTTGTCGATTATGTGATATAAATATGTCGATTTAAAATCTAAAAAATGATAAAACATTTCGATTTAACGTCATCTTTTAATTAAATTATATTTATACCGGAATGATCAGCATCGGGCGTCCGGCCTGCTTCAGATTTCTTTACTACACTATGTTACGTGTATTCTAGTCTCGGACAGTTTGTTTGTTTGTTTGTATGGTGTGTTACGTCATTGTCAACACATGTAAGGTTATATACATGACCGTCGATTTGTTTGTGGTGGAGGCGGACCACCCACTTTTCCTGGGTAGAACCAGTACTGGACACCTCCCCGCCATCCTTAAGAATCAACACTTCCTCACTTACAATTCGAGAGTGGTGGAGAAGGAGAGAGAGGGATTGGGGACAATATAAATAATTAACAGATAACATTAAATTAACCAATAACGGAAAACAGTCAATATTATTTCAAAATAACAGATAACAAAGTATAAATTTCGCCAATTACAGCATAACACAAGCGTTTAGTTACACTTGTTGACATCACGTGCTGCTTCTCACAAGTTAAAAGTAAGACATTTTACATTTTAAAACATTTATTAATATGAAAATGCCGTTTATTGTCAAAGTCACATAAAATCTCTCAAAGTATCGCCAAAATCTCCCATTACATAAGTGGCAATTTCAATCTAATATTTTCCCACAGGCCTTGGTGCTGTTTCCCATGGCTGAATCCGTGTAGACCATTTTCAAGCTAATGATATACATGTATTAGTTATTTAAGCTGTTCCGTCAGTGAAAAATAACAGTGAAAATATAACCTGATATATGGCTCACATGTAAAAACATAAACAAGTAATATATAAGTTTTACTTTAATCAATGGATGAGAGTAAAGTTTGGTGCACTAGTAGATAGAACCTGGTTTAACCATCCCGTTCTCCCCCCCCCCCCCCCCCCCGCCCACAAACACACACACACACGCTCCACCTCTAAGTGTCCTTTATTGCCATTGACCGTTCAAGGCGGTACATATTTGTCACCCCATTTGTCACATCTTAATGTGTTTAATGTCGCCTGACCACAAGATTGAAGATATAAATTAAAAGTGACCACTCCTTCCAGGATTTAGAAACTAACGTTGTTCAATCAAGATCATACACGTTATTCGTTATGACCTCGTTTTGATGTCAATATTTTTAAAGAAGCATTACTCTTGCTTCGGTTGACCGGCATGCTTTAATTTCTTCACTACACTATGCTTCGAGGATTCAGAACCAAGTCCTGGGGGAAATGGATGATTGAAATCGCCACTCACTTTAGGGCTATTTTGGCGAGAATTTGAGAGATTCTATGAAAAACGTATTTACTATTTAGTCAATTACATGTCAGTTTCTTACTTTTAACTTATGAGAAGCAGCAAGTGATGCCAAATGCTTCACTGGTGCATTGACGACGCCAGCACGCAAACACGCCTGCTAAACGCACTCTGGTACAGATGTCTGTGCCATGAGTGCTACTCAATGATAATATCGCATGACATTCAAAACTGTGACATTCCAAAACGGCCTTCTCGCATATCAATCATCAAATAATATCACTGATGCATAGGAAACGAAAAGAGTCAGTGATTCAGTACTAGTTAATGAAGAGTACCAGTTACCGCGGGAGTACCACAAGGCTTAGGTCAGATATTTTTTCCTCAAACATAAGAAGACCTATCGGATAACATCACGTCAAACAGGAAAACCGTTTTCTAGATAAAGCCGATGATACCACAGTGTACCTGGCTGTCTGTAGTTTCCAAGATGCTCAATTTCTGTAGCGTCACCTTGACAAACACTTGATATCTGAAGAACAATGGGATATGGCGTTCAATCCGTGTACGTGTACAGCCATCCATTTAACTCGATCTAAAACTCTAATCTCATCAACTTACACATTGCATGGTCACACATTAGAAACAATTAGCAATGCCAAATACATGGGTGGCAACATAAGCAGTCATCTTACATGGAACGATCATATAAAAAAGGCCATTACTTTAAGCAACAGAACTCTGGGGTTTTTTAAGCGCAATATTTGAAGTAAAAACACAGCCATAAGATTAACTGCATCTGGAGTCCTCATGCTCAACACAATATAGACAAACATTGATGATCTGACGAAAGGCTAGTGGATTTGACAGCCTAGATATCCTCGTAGGAGGCTAGATGCATGTAGGCATTAGGATTGCAAGTAGTCATTGGCTTCAGAAAGTCTTCCTAAAATAATGTCAGTTCAGGATTTTAAGCATATTGTGACAATAGATTCATATGAGAAATCATTTTGAACCACCCGTCAGCTCTTCGTCAAATTCATCTCCAGTTTGTCTATATTGTGTCGAGTATGACTAGACTGGGGAAGAACATCCGGACTAGTGCCTTGTACGCAGTTGATCTTGTGGACGTTTTTTGCGCTTTTAACAAGCCTACAGAGTTATGTTGCTTGAAGTATTGACATTGTTGACATGATCTTTCCGGGTAAGATCAATACGTATGTTGACAACCATGTATTTAGTACTTCTAATTGTTTCCAGTATGTGACCATGCAATGTGCAAGTCGATGGGATTTGAGTTTTTATCTTGTTACATGGATGGCTGCACATACTTGGATTAAAACTCTGTATACCATTCTTTATACAGATAGGGAGAGTTTTTTAAGGTTTCACTACAGGAATTGGGCATCTTGAAAACTAAAGACATCCATGTACACTGCGGTATCATCTGTACAGTCTTGTATTTGATGTGTCTTATCTGATAGGTCATTAAATCAATATTATAAGGAATAAGATCCGACCTTTAACTGGGCCTTGTGGTACTCCTGCGGTAACTAATATTGTGTCGGAATATTCGTTGTCAATGATTACCTATTGCAGTTTTTCAACACGTCCATATACCCGAAGTCGTCACGTACTGGTAAACATGAAAGTACAAAGAAAGACAAGCTTGCAAAGAGGTGTGCGGTTTATGTATATGGTCTGAAGCTTTAAGGTATGGTTGTGAATAACTGACTTTCAGAATTCCATTTCTATATATGTCGGAAAATAATACCTAATAGATCCCTAGTCTATCCCTCAGGCAAAATGCATCTCCATTTCGTTATCTGCGCATCAGTGATTTTATTTGACGATTTAGATGATAGAAGACCGTTTTGGAATGTCACAGATTTGAATTTCATGCATTATTGTTTCGCAAACGTTGTCATTGGGTATCACTTCGAAAGGTGTGCAGATTTTCTCCGACCACGACAGATAAAGGGTTGCATTACTTGCCTTTAACATGTTTAAGGATCTCTGTTTAAATGAAGTTGCTTAGAGACTGTGAATAGGTGTCGTAATTTGTGTTGCAATTGTATTCATGTATTGAAGGGGTTTAAATTCTCAAATACGGAACGAGCTACACGAGAGCGGTGATGTAAATACTAAAAACGCGTGTGTGTGTGTGTGTGTGTGTCAGTTGTGGCCGGGTTTAAGTTTCCAAATACGGATCGAGATTACACGAGAGCGGTGATGTAAATACTGAAAATGTGTGTGTGTGTGTCTGTTGTGGCCGGGTTTAAGTTTCCAAATACGGAACGAGATTACACGAGAGCGGTGATGTAAATACTAAAAATGTGTGTGCGTGTGTGTGTCCTTTGTGGCCGGGTTTAAGTTTTCAAATATGAAATGACACAGGGCGGGATATTTCAAAACGTCAAGAAAAAACTATGTCGGCTGAAACATGAACAATCTTACAAGAAAAAGTCCTTAATCGATGAGATAAGCTTCTCTTTGGTGAGTTTTATGCATGCACGTGTTGTATTTAAGGTTTGTTCTATTGAAATATGGCGGTTGTTTATGAAGCCATTGCGTGATGTCTTCAAACCATATCCGGAAAAGTGCGCATGGAGGTCGTAACATGGTCCTACCTATCGATTGATGGCTCTTTGGTAGTTACATACTACCATTGGAAAAATATAACGGCAGCTCTTTTAGAAAGAAGAAATTCATTGAAAAACATGTACATGACGCAAGAGGACGTACATAATGGTATGGTTGCTGGTGGTGTATATTTTGTATGCATATATATATATATGGCCTTGTAGGACAAACAAATCAAGACATATTTTAACTATACATATACTAGACTAAGTTTGGAAAATATCAATTGGTGTTTTTGAAGGGTACACATAACTATACTACACAGTTCAATCTAGCGCAAATGCACGGGAAAGACGATTTTACAAGTAACATGTCAATGCAAATGAAGAAACAGTTTTCTCTTGCAAATACAGAAACTAAACCAAGAGTCATCG
Source organism: Cyrtodaria siliqua (assembly GCA_037043455.1). Lineage (NCBI taxonomy): Eukaryota > Metazoa > Mollusca > Bivalvia > Adapedonta > Hiatellidae > Cyrtodaria > Cyrtodaria siliqua. The sequence goes on along the minus strand of JAWPHD010004741.1, from coordinate 116,477 downwards.
AATTGTGGGTGAACGATTAGATCTCTTCACAGGAAAATAAATACTATGAGGAAAATAAATACTATGATACAGACACGGATAATGACGTCTTACTATTTTAAATATGAACAGGTAAATGCAATAAAGATTAAAATCAAAACTGTATTGTTAGTTTAAAATATTCCACTGATGAAACTATCCTTTAACTTGAAATGACAAAGCCCTGTTATCACATCAAAATGCGCAGGTTAGTAATTCAATATTCGAATAAGGAAGTCGACATTGTTTGCCATACTGTTGCATTAACCTCAGAGGGTGTTCACGCTCAACTAGCAAACTTCTCTTTAAAATCTTACCCATAGTATATCTGATATGTTATCTACTGTCAAATGTTGGCAATGTTGTCCGTGTAATCCCACTAATTGGCAAATGGTCACCAAACTGATACATTTGACTCTCTTTCGAAGCTATGGCTTTATCTGTTGTACCTCGGACGACTTAAATTGATAAACTGGCTGATCGTGTCGTTCTGGAAATGTCTGGACAAAAGTAGTTCTTACCAGAGCCGAGGAGGAGGTCATTGTAGAATACGAGAAATTGATGGTAGAAACTGTTGATCTGTTCATCCGGTTTGACTAGGAATCTTTATGTGTGGAAACCATACAACTGGATTGCGGAACGTCGGTGGTTCTACCCAGATGCCCGCCCGTGCACGAAAATTGTCCGGAGGGTCACATGGGGTCTTCCTCCACCAGTGGAAGCTGGAAAGTCGCCATATGACCTTAGCTGTTGGTGCGAAAATAAAATCCAATTCAATTCAATTCATCCGGTTTGAAGAAAATAATTAAGAAATGAAGTCAAGAATATCATAGAAAAGGACGGACAAAACAATCCGTTAGAAAACAACTTGGTTACGTGTTATTAAGTGAAGTGACACCCTAATTGCAGTCTCCTATTACAGAAGAACAACCAGAGCAGAACTGTTCTGTGAAGTTGTACTTGTTGTGTGGGTTCTATATGTGGAGCTAATGTTTTCAGATATAGTCGATGATATAATTTGTGTCATACTTTTTAAAAAATAAAAAAGTGTCGATAATATACCAAAGTATGTTGATAAAACCATGTATACTAGTACTTAAGTATAAAATCTCAAGCATAACTTATTTACTGTTGGGAGTGCAAAGGAACAGCAACGAATACAGATCAATCAAATGCTAGTTACTTGCTTTGGATATCATATTTGACTCTCTTCTGGAAAATACCACACGTGGTATAAAGGTTTTCCTTAATGTGACATAATAGTCTGGATACCGATAATAGTCACAAACTACGTAAATATTTCTCAACATTTTCTCAAAAACCTATTGGAGAAGAACAACACTAACCTTAAAACTTCTACGACTAGGAATATCCCAACCCCTATTTTATGGAGATGTGGTCTATAAACTTCGAAAGATAAAGGTATCTGGCGAGTTTCCTGATCACTTTACAAAATCAGGATGTTCGTCAGAAAAGGATACGGCCCTTTAGTATTACAACGCACTGCATGTTTAGTGATTGACCCCTCTACAGTCAGTCACTACGCTTCACTTTTCCCTTGTGCGATGACTGGACAAACTCTTGGAATTCTATGATTGCACCTACAGAAACCCCGACCAAGGGAGGTAGGTGCGTGAGCTTTCGTCCCTCGGGTTTTCTGGTCGTACCCTAGATTGATTTTCTGCTGTGGTTTTCAGTACAATTCTGGATAATTCCTGAAATTAGGGGTGTTTTTTTATTAGTTTCGCTGGATGTGGACTTTATTGCTAGAGAATTCTTTTTGATGGGATGTAGTTTTGTATACACTGTCTTGTCTATTTTTGGGCGCTGAAGACTGGATAATAGCGAGGATTGTGTACACATAAAATCGATTCAAGCTAACGTGTATGCTTATTGCCTACTGACAGTTCCAAGTCGGTAACCCTGTCTTCACCACCCTTTCTGTTGTATTTTGTCTTTTTAATTTCATAATTAATTAACTACTGCTTGTTGTTTGTAGTACAGTACTGACCTACGATGTCATTGCGTTTGGACGCTGTGGTTTCTATAGGACCCTATATCTGATTTTTGCTACATTGCTTGACGTCACTTGCTGTTTCTCATAAGTTAAACGTAAGAAATGAACATGTAATTAACTTGAAAAAACGTTATTTTTTTAATTTATCAAAGTCTCGCCACAATTGCACTGCTAAAAAAATAATTCTTATAAGTTAATCATTCTTTATATGAGATATATTTTCTTGAATTAAGAATAAATGCAAAAACATTTTCTTGCGCGATCTTGTTTGGGATTGCACCGAGGACTAATGAGAATATTTATCTTAATTCAAGAAAGTTATTCTTAATATAAGTTTTATAAGAATTTGTTTTTGTTTTTGTTGTTTCTGAAGATAAAAAAACTTACTTTTAAGAAAATCAATATCTAGCTGTAAGATTATGTTTCTCATATCTCATTTTCAGAAAGTGAAAAACCGTGCAAGAAAAAATTATCTCAGTTTAAGAAAGTCATGACATATCAGTGCATCATGAATCCATTATCATAATGAGAACCATACTACTACAAACTTTGTGCATGCTGTGCTTTCCAATTAAATGACAATCTTATCTTCATACTTGTGAACTCTTGAGACTATGAAGAGAACCGCATGTTTGAAATTGAAATGCACTCATGGCTATATATATATATACTTAGGCCGACCATAAAAAAATGTTGGTTTGCTGTTTCCCTACCTACCCACCAATAAGGGCTCTACCCAAAACTTTTTGTAGCAATTCTTTAACAAATTTTTTTTACTGTTTTTAGTATATTTTTCTTTAATTTCTTACGTTTTTTTACTGTCTTTGGCCAAAAAAAAAAGCACCAACCTACCTACCCACTTATAAAATCCTGGGTCGGGAAACAGCAAACAAATATATTTTTAAGGATGACCTTATGTAAAAATGGTTACAGGGCATGCACATGTATAAATCTCCGGACAAACAAGATACATCCCTGGGGTCCCTCAAGCGGCTCAAGAGATATGGAGAGGACACGACTTGTGACAGACAGACAGACAGACATCCAAGCTGACAGTCAGACAGACATCCAAGCTAAAACCAATATGTGGGGGAGACATAATAAGTCATATAGATCATTAAATAATCAGAAACATCAACACACATATCACACTTGACCTCCCCTTTTAATCGTGTTTTAACTGGGAAGTTACCGGGAAGTAACCGGGAAATCGACCGGGGAAGAGTATCACCCAAAATTACGTGACGTCACAGTTTGGATGCCCGCGTTTTTCATCAAGCAGAAGTTATAAACAACGTAAGTATTTTCAAGCGTACACGTAACATATTTCATGCGTATAAATAAGTATAGATATATATTCTTTCACGAAACAGGAACTCATTAGTTTCTTAAAACTTTTTAGATGGGAGAAAATCGTATGCTGAAACTATGTCATCAGTTTTCGCGAATGTACGGCGATCATATATGCAGACATTTAGGCGTTAGAAAACAGATTATTACAATTAAATACATGCATACGTTTATGATTTAAACAATGTGTGTAGACTGTTTGGTTTATAAGCATACCATCAAGAGGTTTTAGAACGGCGACTTGAGTTGCTTTGAAAACAGACGGCGGCTTCCTGCCCGTTTCCGGTCAAATTCAAAACAAAACATATTCTGAATGAGATATTTTCATTTTGTAAACAAAGAACTGGGCTATCCATATAGTCATGTTTTAATCAGGATATTCAAGAAAATGATTTATACAATTTTGCAATATCAATTCTACACTTATAGCTATGTAATCTGAGCCTTCTTAGTTCTAAAAAGCCTTTTTTTTTGGGTGGCTTATTAGGGTCAGAGGAACTTGTATATTAAGTGAAAACAGGGGGATTACTAAAAACATAGTCATGCACTTTCAACGATGTTTGTGGCGTCCGGTCGATTTATTACGATAATTTAGACTAACAAATCGATCTATTAAGGTTTATTTTACCAAGTTGCAATAATAAAACTACACATTTATCGATTGTAGTGACACAATAAAACATTTATAAAGCACACTTTTATTTACTATATCCGCCATATTGTCATCTTGCATATTAATTAAAGTACCGTGATATTCTCGAGCGAGGTGAAGGCATTTACCGTCCCCTCATGAAATAGATCCACTATCAACTACGTGTATCAACAGACAACACGGAGGAATTTAATGAGTGGAACACACTGTTTTCCGAGTATGATTAGGATTTAAAATTTAAAGATAAACAATTGGATGTCGTTCAGAGATTTGCTAGTCAAAAGGAATAGTTGGTCACAATTTTGAAACTATCTTAATTTATCACTGCACCCGTCACGATCATGGGACTCTTGACCTGAATAATAACAAATGTAGGGAATTTAATATTTTTTAACTTCGTCTGGAAAGGGTTGACCGTTACAACTTTAAAACGATTAATACAACATATTTCGGTTCCGATAGGTAAATAAATATATTGATAATCACTTTAGATGCTTGAAATGTTAATTCAATGCATATTTTCTTAGATATATTGACTTAAAACCAAGCGAATAGCTCCTCTCCCTCCGGCCTCCACAGAGAGGAGATCATCCCCGTGTTTTTACTATATGAATCGTTCTGACCGTACACAGCCAAATGAAAAATCGAAATCGTAAAAAGGGCTGGTAAAGTCAGAGAAGGCTCGGATTAATAGCTATGTTGATGTTGCCCACCCCACCCACTACAACCATCCATCACCCTCCCCTACGGTTGAGTATGCATATATACTTATAGGTTATAATAGCGTAAATGAGTCTCCATTGCCCTTCCATAGTAAATTTAGAAAGTTGACAAGCTGTTAAAAACTCGAACCTCGTTAGAATTCTGGGAAACTTACTTTATCATGCAAATAAACATGTCTGCTATTAAACATCAACAAGGAAATAGGGGGTTTAATACCTTCTAAGAAACATTTCTTCAGTTTTATACTAACACCGGGTCAAAGGTCAACACTATGTTTACCCCTTGCAATTTCATACCCTGTCTACTTTCACTTCTCAAATTTATATAAAAAACTGTCAAAAACATGATGAGCTGCATTTTCAAATATCAACAACATGTCCAGAATACAGTTATAGCCATAAAATAACAGGAAACTGCACTAAAAAAAGTTTTTAAAGAAAAAAAGATTAGCACTCTTTAATACAGAACTACTTTCGACTGCACCAGGCGAGCACATCCTGTTGATTTAGTGTAATTAGACCTATAAGGGATTATTTTGCGTCATGTTTTGTAATTAAACTGGTCAATTCAACCCAACAACTTAATAAAAGAACATTTTGACTTGTTTCGCAATGCCGAAAGACTTCGTCTTGAAATTATTGCGATTTACCTGCGCTTGACCATGCACTAAATCGAGTCGATTTTGTCGCGAAATTAAGAAATAATAAAAAAAGCAATATCTCAGCAACCGTTCAACATTTTCTCATCAAATCAACTCTGGTGGCTTTGTTTTGCATCCCTGAGTATGTATACCACACATTTTGTCATATATCTTTCACAAAAAATCCAAAAAAATTAAAAATATCATATTTTTAGAGAAAATCAGAAAAATTTAGCAAAAGTTGCCAAAAACACTCTAAAATAGTCTAAAAGTCTGAAAATGATATATTTTTCTCTGTTTCTGAGTTCAACTCACCTATTCAAACAAAATAAACACCTAGAAAATCATTTTTTATGCAATTCTGAAAAATACATGATTTCTCCTTATAGGTTATAATAGCGTAAATGAGTCTCCATTGCCCTTCCATAGTAAATTTAGAAAGTTGACAAGCTGTTAAAAACTCGAACCTCGTTAGAATTCTGGGAAACTTACTTTATCATGCAAATAAACATGTCTGCTATTAAACATCAACAAGGAAATAGGGGGTTTAATACCTTCTAAGAAACATTTCTTCAGTTGTATACTAACACCGGGTCAAAGGTCAACACTATTTTTACCCCTTGCAATTTCATACCCTGTCTACTTTCACTTCTCAAATTTATATAAAAAACTGTCAAAAACATGATGAGCTGCATTTTCAAATATCAACAACATGTCCAGAATACAGTTATAGCCAAAAAATAACAGGAAACTGCACTAAAAAAAGTTGTTAAAGAAAAAAAGATTAGCACTCTTTAATACAGAACTACTTTCGACTGCACCAGGTGAGCACATCCTGTTGATTTAGTGTTATTAGACCTATATGTACTGATGACGTTCAACCCAGTCTTCAAAAAAAATAATGTCTACATTTCTTATTTTGGTTACATTTATATTTCTATAGGCTGGAAAAGCTAATCAAGTTGCTGCTGCTGCTGCCAAATTGAAGAGGCAGAAAGATAATGCCATGGACGAGAATACTCCACGAGTCTTTGTACTTTCTACCTGACAAAAGTATGAAGGTATAATAACTGTTTTTTATTAAACAATTGGTATTGGTTAACAAAAAAAAAAGTTTGCTGTTTGAAAAATCAGTGTGCTGAAATTTGTACTAATTATTTATATATAGTTCAAACAAAAACACTGCAGCTTCAAAAACAGTATTTGTTGTTGTTAACTGTAAGTTTAAAGGGGGAAAGCACATACATGTAAAACATGATGGCTAAATGGCCCTGAACACTCACCCCATGGTATCATTTCAATGTAGACACATGCAGCAGTCGCACACAAAAGGGTGTGATCAAAGACCTCTAATCTGTATTAAAGATTTAATTAAAACAAAAAACTATTTAAGGCAGCCGATTAGACACCTGATATATTTTAATGTGTTATGAAAAACTAATTTCAGATTTCGGTTTCTTGGAGAGGTCAAAAATGATGTACTTATGGATGAGGAGCTTTCACGTGCATGGATCAAAGTACATCGGAATGAAAAAAACTGGCCTTACCAAAATGGTCACCAAGGAAGATTGTCTGTATGACAATGGGACTGCTGTTTTTACATTTAATTTTTGTATCGCGATACGGCTGAACTGTATCGCGATACGTATCGCGATATATTGTGGGAAGTACAAAGAATCACAGAACAGCCAAAGCCTAATGATATAAACAAGAAAGAGATATCTTATGAGTTGTATCCTTCATTCATGAACAAATATTACACTGTCGGCACACAGCTACATTGTCCACAAGTGTCGTGTTGGCTACAAGTTTCTGAAGCCCAAAATGTTTCCACACATTGGACTTTCCTTCGGATTGTTTACAATCTCAAAGTCGGGGTCATGAAACTCCGACACTGTTTATTTTTTAGAACGCTGGTAAACGCCGGTTTGATTGGTTACCCAGTTTATATCGCTTAGCCTGCGTAATCGAGAACCACCGATGGAAAAACACATGGGAGCCTCATTCTGAATCAATTCTCAAAATGAATCGAAACACATTCCAGAAATAGCCTGTGTACTGGCTGACTGAGCTGGGTCCTGGTCTATACCACTGACAATGTTACGGCTCGCAATAGAGCGAAAAACCAGTGAGTACTCAATGGAGAAGTAAACAACTCGACCTGACGGATATTTTCAGACTGCTTCTGCATTAAGTGAATTTACCGGTCGTATCGGTATGCTAAGAGCGTATCGCGATACATATTATTTTGAGACTGTATCATAATATATCGGTAATACCGCGCACTACTATGAACAATGCCTCAAGAATCATAATGAATGGTCTTGACTGAACTGATAATCAAAAAAACAGTATTTATATATGCCTTCCTCGGATGCACGATGTGCCCAATTGAATTGATATAATTTTAAGATACATATCATTATGTATGTACATTATTGATTATAAATTAAATGTTTAAATGTTACTATCTTGTCTTTCAGTAGTACACATACCTGTATAAAAATTATTTTTTATAGTCCCAATGTAAAAGTCCAGTAGTATGCACTTTCGCATGTAATTCATTGCGTACATAAGGCAAAATAAACAATATTTGTGGTTCCGGTTACATTTGAGAAAACTTTTTTTTTTGAACCAGTATAAAAGCCTAGACTGGAAGTTGGTCTTGCTTCATGTTACCATGTAAATTCCTCCATCATGTTAGCTAGTGTTCATAAATAAACCTAATTGCCAAATGCCGTAATTTGTTACGATACATATTTCTAAGTCCAAGATTAAAATTGAGGAGGCTGCCATCTAGCTTTTAATACCGGAAGTGCCACTTTCGGAATGACGAAGATACGCCTCATATACTTTCGTGCTTTTTATCGAAAAAATACAAAAAAAAATAGGGTTGGTGAAAAAAGCTCCAAATTATAGGGTCAGTCGGGTAAACGGAACCACACATTATTTTATTTGGCCTGACATATAGGAAACAAGTAAGTGACCTTGTTCAGTGTTAAGATTTGTTGGTTTGAAACACTGTGTCAGTTTTAATGGTGGTGCCGAAGATCTCAGATATTTTTTAATATTGTAGAGTCTAATCTATTCGCTAAGGAACCGTGTATGTGCCCCAGCTGGGATTTGAACCCAAGATGTTGGTGATCTTGAAAAAAAATGTCTGCATGACCAATTGGTAATGACGGACCGTCGAACAGTATGAGATCATTAAATACTTTTTACCTCATTAAGTAAGCTATATAATTATATTAAGCTTGTGTGAGCTTGTGTTTTCTGTCATCTATTCTCCATGTATCACTTGCGGTTATTTTGTTACGGCGCATTTGTGTTAATGGCAAACTCACCAGCCATTTTGTATGCATTTCAGAGAGTAAAAACACACCTGAGGGCTTATATCACTCACTTTGGTCACATCACTAACCCTGGTAGTTCTCACATGCTCACCTTGCTAACATTTGCTCATCTCACTCGCGTGAGCTCTACCTAATTTCCATGTTAATATGGACACTTTTAATCTGAGTGATATTCTGACTGGGATGTCACTGGAATCCAACTGAGATTTTATGGTGGGATCACACTTTGGATTTTTGGCGGGATCCCAGCGAGATTATTGGGCCATATTCCCACCCATACCACTTGAAATATCGCCCAAAAATGTCGGTGGGTTGAATATGCACCTTTTGTTTTACTATTAGTGATTGTTTACTTGTCAAATTGTAACTGGTAGAAATGTTTCCTCTGCCGATGACAGCATCATTACGTCTGAGAGCTTCGTATCTATGGGGAATTGTTCTTATCAATTCTTGAACAGTTCTTGTCCAAAACGTTAAATGCCTCAACATTCTTGAACTTTTTGTTCAGGAAATGTTCCAGAACTTATAAGTTCAAGAACTTGTTAGAACAGGTTTTGAACAACAAAGTTCTTGAACAGTTATTGAACAAAAAGTTAAAGAATTTTGGGTCATTTAACGTTTTGGACAAGAACTGTTTAAGAGCGATTATTGTGCAGTTCTTGAGTAGATGTTTAAGAACAATTCAAGAACTATTCCTGAACAGTTCTTGACATTTTCGCGGGGGTAATTACATCAACGCAGTGGCTAGAAGAGCCGATCTGAGCTGGTCGCGGCAAATTCCGCCTTTTGGACTGGCCTTTGTCTCTGACGTTAGTAAAGCCGTACCATAACAAATATTAAAAAGGCTTTATAAACGTCAGAGAAGACTCCGACTACATAGACATGTGATATGTAAAAAAGGCTGGATTAAAATACATATATTTTATGCATTGTTTGGATAATTTTGCCTTTGTTTAAAGTCCTACACGTTTAAAATAATACAGTGAGCTACACACACAAAAAAGACAAAACTATAGCTGCATGCATACGCCATTTATTACATTCGTGCTGTGATGCAGATATGACCATTTCACTATTTATGCAATGTTAAAGACCCTTGTGCAGAAAATTCATAACACTACATTACTGCATAAAATAACCTTTCTTGATTTGAGAAATTGTAGAATTCGTAGACTTTCTTGATTTGAGAAATTGTAGAATTCATCAATATTCTGTTTACTCAGAATAAGATATGTGTTTCCTGTTAATTTTCTTGTTTTTTCTTGTTTTCAGATAGTATACTTTCTTGGTATTTTCTTATAAGAAAATATTTCTAGCTATACTCCCTTTTTCTTGTTATAAGAAAATTGGTTTCTTAAATTAAGATCGAGTTTTTAATTTAAGAAAAGTGACTAGAAAGTTATAAGAAAATAGTGTTTCTTAGATTAAGATATGTTCTTAATTTAAGAAAAATATAAGAAAGTGTAAGATCTTAAATTAAGATTTTGTTTCTTATTTCGAGAAAATTAATTCTTGAAATGAGAACCACGTGTGAATGAAACAAAAATATTTTTTTTCTTGTTATAGGAAAACTATTTCTTATTTCAAGATTCCTAATGGTGGCAGAAACAAGAAATAATTTCTAAGTATACTCCCAAGAAAAATTGTCTCAAAACAAGATAAATTTTCTTAATATAAGGTTTTCTTTCTAGAACTAAGATTATTTTTTTTAGCAGTGTGCTTCATTACTTGTCGTTTTTCCCCAGGTCTTGGTTCTGAAGATCATCCGGGTGAGCGAGACAAATCCGAGTAGCAAAGAGTAAAGAAGAAATGAGAAGCAGACCGGATGACCGATGCTAGTGTGAACGAAACTATTCCGTTGTAAAGTTTATTTAATTAAAACATGACGTTAACTCGATTTGTTTTAACTTGTTTTAGATTTTAAATCGACATCTTTATATAACATCATCGACAAACTGTACATAGCTTGAAATAAATATATCGAGTATATCAGATAAATATCCCGTGTATATCAGATAATACTCATTACGTCGAGTACCATTATACTGATATATTTTTATTCATTTTGTTTCAACGCGATATAAAGAAAAGAAAAAAAAGTAAAGTTCACTAAAATTTATTTATTGTAAAATAAAGAACCATTTCAACGTATTTGTTTTGCATTTATTGAATTACATCGTGTTTTGTCGACATAATTATATCGATTTATAGATATATATCATAACAACTCGAGTTATTTTAAATTGAGAAATTCAATATAACCCAACAAGACGAGGCACGAATACGCTTCCGTAGGGGCGATAATAGGGCCAATGCTTGCTTTGTCATTTTGTCATGTTAATTAAAGGTCTTCATCGTCATCACTGTATTGTTGCAGGTGCTACTTGAGTGGTGGTCGAAAACTGTGATCGTGTGGCCCAAGGCAAAATGGAGTGCTTTTACAAAATATTTTAAAGTAACTCTGTAGTTCTGAAGGCGAGAATGGAGAATGTTCTAGACGCATTCATGTTGTTTTTTTATATCTCGATATACATGGAAGGTTTACATTGAATAATCAGTCCTGTTGGCGATATCGAACATTTATGTTTGTGTTCGTCATTAAATTATTAAATCAGTTCATCTTTACTAAACCGCATACTCTTTTATAACTCCATGGGGTTGCATTGGCATAGTGGATAGCATGTTTGACTATGGATCCGAAGGTCACAGTTAAAGTCTCACTGGCAACATTTGGTTGATTCGGTATGTCCTAAGGCAAGACGCTTTCCCTAACCGCTTTCGTGGGATGGAGATGTAAACCGTGTGTACCCCTGCATCGGAATATATTCTCCGAGCACGTCAAAAGAACCATAGAAATATATTCCATAGTAACAGTAGGGCTCGGTTCCCAGATTTCTATGTATTCTTTCACCTATCTCTGGGGCGATTCGAAATAACCTATACCACGTGGTTGTGTGCCGTTAAACAACAAATAATTTACATAATTATGTAGTTACCATGACATTGACATGATAATTCACAGCAATTCTAATAAATAGTATTATACAAATAACTAGCTAACCGAGAACTTCAATAAAAAGCATCATCATTAGGAATTAGGAAAAAGGTTAAACTTGTGTATGAATCAGGTTGTATCCCTATACGTAAACATGGGACTTCCATGTCAGGGACATCATTCGCACCTCCACCTCTCTAACCTACACACTAGAACAAATTCAGTCTTTGTAGACATTTATTTAGGACCAACAAGACATCATAATACTTTTTTTGAAATGAACTGAGGTTTTACTTCCCGTTTACAAGCTTGTAAAAATATAATGTTTTATTACATTTCTATGGGTGAAAGATTGGGATTTCTCAGTGAAAGAATATTCATAATCGCTAAATATTAATAACTCACTCCGAACACAAATATAACTAACTGCCACGTTGGGTTATGACGTCAATAACGTGTTGGTGACGTCGACGTCATTCGCCGATAACGCCAAATTAAGCGAATAATTCTCGATGGTAGGCGTGTGTTGTTTTTTTCACTCACTCACTTACGCTCGTTCGTGAAAAGAACCACACGTCTACCATCTCGTGAAGGATTTCCCTATAATCGATCCCAGCAGTTAAATAATCCCTATATATAGAGACAACACGTGCAGAGGAAGATAAGGTGAAAAAAAACCATATATTCCCATTTAGGTATTGAAACCACACAGGGCAGATGTCTGCATATCAAAAGCGTAAAGCATTATCAACTGAGCTACCGAGGGAGCTTAAACTCACACAATGCTCATATATTACATATTTGTCTGTTATTGTATAGGAAATACTGGGAATAGAAAAGCTATATCTTCTCGTTTGCTCTACTATGAAATATCTCCCACTGGGCTGGGTATTTCACAGTACGGAAAATTGCTCGGCCTTTTCCGTCAATGGCGGGAACGCCAAATGACGTTCCGATTGTTTTACGGACGTCTTCGTCAGATTCCGCCACTAGGAAATACCGATTACGGGAATTAACGAAGAGTTCCGGTTCCACTTGACGTAACGTCGTCTTGGCGTTCTCGTGCAAACTGGTGTAAAAAGGCGTGAATCATTAGAAATATTGATAAAATATCATTTTAAATTATGTAATATATAGTTTAATAACCAGTGTTTTTGAGATACTGAAAATATCTGGTTATCAACCTCTATTTATCAAACGTATTTGTAAACCAGGATCACCATTGGCAGGTTCCAACAACCAAATGTCAAGCAAATCAATTTAGTAGCGTCCCGTTGCAATACGTTTTACAGTATCTAGATATTGGGTTACTTAATAAGATCAATGTATTTTTCTCCGAAATGAAATTGCGTCATGCAATTTAGTCATCGAACGATCCGATCACGTTTTACAAAAATATACCGTTTCATTTTTTTGACCCAATCTGCCCAAAGATAACACCAGCTCAATAAGTTTGTTAGCGCGTGTTCAGGTAGTAGTGCATGTAATTGCATTGTATTTTGCATGTTTTTTTGTGTGTAAAATCCGCTGGTACTTAAAGGCAAAGACAGCAATCTGAGTTATTCTGTTCAGTCAAAAATACTTTTAAAATAAAAATTGCGTTATGCTTTTACATTGAAAGTTACTCTAACAGAAGTTCTATAAGCACTGTATTTACTCTAACAGAAGTTCTATAAGCACTGTATTTACTCTAACAGAAGTTCTATAAGCACTGTATTTACTCTAACAGAAGTTCTATAAGCACTGTAGTTACTCCAATATAAGTTCTATAAGCACTGTAGTTACTCTAACAGAAGTTATATAAGCACTGTAGTTACTCTAACTGAAGTTCTGTAAGCACTGTAGTTACTCTAACAGAGGTTCTGTAAGCACTGTAGTTACTCTAACAGAAGTTCTGTAAGCACTGTAGTTACTCTAACAGAAGTTCTATAAACACTGTAGTTACTCTAACAGAAGTTCTGTAAGCACTGTATTTACTCTAACAGAAGTTCTATAAGCACTGCAGTTACTCTAACAGAAGTTCTATAAACACTGTAGTTACTCTAACAGAAGTTCTGTAAGCACTGTAGTTACTCTAACAGAAGTTCTATAAACACTGTAGTTACTCTAACAGAAGTTCTATAAGCACTGTAGTTACTCTAACAGAAGTTCTATAAACACTGTAGTTACTCTAACAGAAGTTCTGTAAGCACTGTAGTTACTCTAACAGAAGTTCTGTAAGCACTGTAGTTACTCTAACAGAAGTTCTATAAACACTGTAGTTACTCTAACAGAAGTTCTGTAAGCACTGTAGTTACTCTAACAGAAGTTCTGTAAGCACTGTAGTTACTCTAACAGAAGTTCTATAAACACTGTAGTTACTCTAACAGAAGTTCTGTAAGCACTGTAGTTACTATAACAGAAGTTCTGTAAGCACTGTAGTTACTCTAACAGAAGTTCTATAAACACTGTAGTTACTCTAACAGAAGTTCTATAAGCACTGTAGTTACTCTAACAGAAGTTCTGTAAGCACTGTATTTACTCTAACAGAAGTTCTATAAACACTGTAGTTACTCTAACAGAAGTTCTATAAACACTGTAGTTACTCTAACAGAAGTTCTGTAAGCACTGTATTTACTCTAACAGAAGTTCTATAAGCACTGTAGTTACTCTAACAGAAGTTCTATAAACACTGTAGTTACTCTAACAGAAGTTCTGTAAGCACTGTAGTTACTCTAACATAAGTTCTATAAGCACTGTAGTTACTCTAACAGAAGTTCTATAAACACTGTAGTTACTCTAACAGAAGTTCTATAAGCACTGTAGTTACTCTAACAGAAGTTCTATAAGCACTGTAGTTACTCTAACATAAGTTCTATAAGCACTGTAGTTACTCTAACAGAAGTTATATAAGCACTGTAGTTACTCTAACAGAAGTTTTATAAGCACTGTAGTTACTCTAACAGAAGTTCTGTTAGCACTGTAGTTACTCTAACAGAAGTTCTATAAGCACTGTAGTTACTCCAATATAAGTTCTATAAGCACTGTAGTTACTCTAACAGAAGTACTATAAGCACTGTAGTTACTCCAATATAAGTTCTATAAGCACTAGTTACTCTAACAGAAGTTCTGTAAGCACTGTAGTTACTCTAACAGAAGTTCTATAAGCACTGTAGTTACTCTAACAGAAGTTCTGTAAGCGCTGTATTTACTCTAACAGAAGTTCTATAAGCACTGTAGTTACTCTAACAGAAGTTCTATAAGCACTGTAGTTACTATAACAGAAGTTCTGTAAGCACTGTATTTACTCTAACAGAAGTTCTATAAGCACTGTAGTTACTCTAACAGAAGTTCTGTAAGCACTGTAGTTACTCTAACAGAAGTTCTATAAGCACTGTAGTTACTCTAACAGAAGTTTTATAAGCACTGTAGTTACTCCAATATAAGTTCTATAAGCACTTGTTATTCTAACAGAAGTTTTATAAGCACTGTAGTTACTCCAATATAAGTTCTATAAGCACTAGTTACTCTAACAGAAGTTCTATAAGCACTGTAGTTACTCTAACAGAAGTTCTATAAGCACCGTATTTAATTTCAACTAACGGATTTATGTAAAGTAAAATGACTCTGAAGTCCATAATCTAAATTATTCAAAGTCCCTATCCCGCCAACAACAAACAAATTTTACAACATATGTACCTACTGACAACGGGTATATATAACAACATATGTACCTACTGACGACGGGTATATATAACAACATATGTACCTACTGACAACGGGTATATATAACAACATATGTACCTACTGACGACGGGTATATATAGAGTTTAATAACCAGTGATTTTGAGATACGGGAAATATCTCCCGAGGTAGAGAACTGGCCCCGATATAAGAACGAGTGCGGAGCATGAGTTCTTATATAGGGGCCATTTCTCTACCGAGGGAGATATTTTCAGTATCTCAAAAACACTGGTTATTAAACTATATATTACATAATTTAAAATGAATTTTTATTAATATTTCTAATGATTAACGCCTTTTTACACCAGTTTGCACGAGAAGGCCAAGACGACGTTACGTCATCCAAGACGACGTTACGTCATACAAACGAAACAAGTGGAACCGGAACTCTTCGTTAATTTCCGTAATCGTTATTTCCTAGTGGCGGAATCTGACGAAGACGTCCGTTAAACAATCGGAACGTCATTTTGGCATTCCCGCCACTGACGGAAAAGGCCGAGCAATGTTCCGTACTGGGAAATATCTCCCACTGGGAGATATTTCCCAGTAGGGGAAATATCTCCCACTGGGAGATATTTCCCAGTAGAGCAAACGAGTAGATATAGCTTTTCTATTCCCATCAGTTCCTATACAAATCACAGAAAATATGTAATATATAAAACTTACACATTTTGACAATTCTCTATAGGTTATAATAGCGTAAATGAGTCTCCATTGCCCTTCGAGAGTAAAGTTAGAATGTTGACAACCTGTTAAAAACTCAAACCTCGTTAGAATTCTGGGAAACTTACTTTATCATGCAAATAAACATGTCTGCTATTAAACATCAACAAGGAAATAGGGGGTTTAATACCTTCTAAGAAACATTTCTTCAGTTGTATACTAACACCGGGTGAAAGGTCAACACTATTTTTACCCCTTGCAATTTCATACCCTGTCTACTTTCACTTCTCAAATTTATATCAAAAACTGTCAAAACATGATGAGCTGCATTTTCAAATATCAATAACATGTCCAGAATACAGTTACAGCCAAAAAATAACAGGAAACTGCACTAAAAAAGGTTTTTAAAGAAAAAAAGATTAGCACTCTTTAATACAGAACTACTTTCGACTGCACCAGGCGAGCACATCCTGTTGATTTAGTGTAATTAGACCTATAGAAACAGTATAACCGGCTATGCCAAACCCCAAAACTAGAAGGGTATATATTAAACTTACACATTTTGAGAATTAATTCTCTGTAGAAACAGTATAACCGGCTATGCCAAACCCCAAAACTAGAAGACTAGTTATTAAGAAGAAATCATCGAATATGCGTCGCACGTGCATAATACTTAATATTTCTGAGGAGATAAGCGGAGGACAGATGGGCAAAATATGTTTATTTCTTTTTCAACGTGAAGCTTAATGTATTTTACTTGTAAATTACTATTAAAAAAAAATGTGTTACATTTTAATACCTGTGGTTGCTTTACACGATTCCCTCATTTATTATTATCATTCCGCGTTCTTTGGCGTTGCTTTAAATTATCCCTTAATGAGCAGTTAAAGAAAGATTGCAGACGTGTTACTACAACAGACGTGTATTTTTAGAAGTTTAATATTTCAAAAGCGTTCTTCGAAGAATTAATAAAACATGTTTAGGCATATCTTCAAGTTGAGGTTTTAACGTTTTTCGAAAATGTCCAATATACGTAGTAAATCTAGACCCGCGCTATCTAGACCCGCGCAACCCGACAGCATTCAGAAAGCGGTGTGCAAGCAGGATGTAAAGAACTAGTTAAAACATATACAGCGCATCAGTAAGTACACGCAGTTGTTTTAATTGACAATTTTTAAATATATTATAATATTCTTGATATGTTATTGCCGGCTGTTTCATATTGTAATACTATTTGGCAATAGCGCGTCATTTTAATTTGATACGTTTCTAAAAAGAAATGTTTGTATTCGTTTATTTCTTAAACGCTCGGAAGTTACGTATTAAAATAAATTCAACTCGTGTTTAAAGCAAAGAAAATCACAGCAAATGAAAAATAAGCATACAATTTATACATTTTACATCTGCATATTTATTTTTAATTAATTTGCATTGATTTTCCTTGCTTTAAAAGACATTTTGTCAATAAGCCATATATGGTAAAAAGGCGCGATGACGTCATCGTTCAAAGATGGCCGCCTCCATTTATGTTCTTTGCAAATTTTCAATAGATCACATCTCCTTTATTTTTCATGGCATTTTGATAATTCTTTCAACTTTTCTCAAGTTGTTCAGAGCCCTTTTAACTAAATAGTGCATCAACCCCTTTAATTATATCGTAAAACTAAATATTCCATTCGTTCATTCAAATATTAATTTATTAATTAATTCATTGTTATTCTTTCGCTGACACATTCATTCATTCATTCATGTATTTATTCAGTCATTCACATACTATAGATATACTTAAGATTTTAGTAGCTGTTAGTAAATACCTTGTATAATCATTTAAAACATCTAGGCATGAATATGCATAGTATGTATTATTTAAATGCTTGATTCTAAAGCAGATAGTATAGTCTTGTCATGAAGCAAACTTAAATTACCTATTATCGTGTAACAAAGGCACCCGCAGTAATAGGACAAAGCTGTCATGAACCATAAACATGTTATTTTATGATATACTGAAGCGAAAAAGAAACGTAACTCGGGAATATTTTAGCTTATAAAACACGAAATAATTACGTTAATTAAAATAAGAAATGAGTGTTAGAAACGGCTGACAAAGGATGGCATGTGATACAAATTATTCAAGTTGTTTGTTCAAACTGTTAACTTATAAACGATATATAGAAACTGTATACCTGTTAGTAAATCTAGACGATGTCATCAAGCCGGATTAGATAGGTACTCCAAATAAATCGAAACAATTAGTACATCCGTTCAAACATCCAGCAGTGTGTGCGTGCGAAATAGTTATTTATGTATTTTTCCTATTATATAACCAGTTATTTATGTATTATTCCTATTATATAACCAGTTATTTATGTATTATTCCCATTATATAACCCCCTACAGTCCTATCAACAGTATTTCGCCATGCCTGATATTGATTTACCTTTTAAGATTTTAATGTTAATAGATCATTGTATTCAGTAAAATGCATTCAAAACCATACACACGTGTTTCATTTCCAATAACATGTGCACATACATTCAATTGGCTCACTTGTTTCGGTTTAATTATAGCGATTCCACGAATCCAAGAACAATATGCTGTTCAAATTGCTATCAGGTGTACCTGTAATTCAGTGATAATATTTGTACGTATTGATTTTCGTAATCGTTGTAGTTAAAGCTATTAATATTAATATTACTGTATGTAAGGCTAGTGGGCGTATACCTAAAGCAAATGGGAGCGGTTTAACGCTTGGGTTACTACCAAATTCAAGCTACTGAAACTTGTGGGCGACAATGCGATACCCGACAATGCGACATCGCGATACGACAATGCAACATTGCGATACGACAATGCACATTGCGATACGACAACTCGACATTGCGATACGACAACACGACATTGCGATACGACATTACGACATAATTGTTGCGATGTCGTATCGCAATGTCGCGATGTCGTATCCCACGAAAACGCAGCACGATGTCGCATTGTCGTAGTGTCGCCCACGACAACGCGACATTCTTTTAATTGTCGTAATGTCGCTAACGACAACGCGACATTCTTTTAAATGTCGGAATGTCGCGATGTCGTTGGCGACATTAAGACAACTGAAATAATGTCGCGTTGTCGTGGGCGACATTATGACAATGCAACATAATGTCGCGTTGTCGTTGGCGACAATGCGACACCTTTCAATGTGACAACTCGACATTGCGATACGACATCGCGACATTGCGATACCAGATCGCGACATTGCGATACGAGATGTCGAGATGTCGGGTGTTGCATTGTCGCCCAAATTTTCGGATCACACGTCTCTATAAACTGTATAGCAAAACATACTTGCGATGGTTTTCATTAAAAGGACACGGCAATCCAGGTTTTGTCAAAATTAAAATAAGCATGTGAATAATTAATCCGGTATCATTTTGGCTGTAAAAACGCTTAAATATAGTTAACGGGGTCGACGCACTATTTTCAAACAATATCTATTTAAAAGGGCTCTGACAAACTTGAAAAAACTGAAATAATTATAAAAAGTCCATGAACAATTATTGGAAATATGACCTATTTAAAATTAGCGAAGAAACATAAATGGAGGCGGCCATCTTGGAACGATGACCATACATTTTTACCATACATGGCATTTTGACAAACTATCTTTTAAAGCAAAGAAAATGACTGCAAATTGATAAAAAATAAATACGCAATTGTAAAATGTATGCATTGTGTGCTTATTTTTCATTTGTAGTGATTTTCTTTGCTTTAAAAAGATAGTTTGTCAATATGCCATATATGGTAAAAATGCGCGATGACGTCATTCCAAGATGGCCGCCTCCATTTATGTTTATTTGCAATATTTAATAGGTCATATCTACTTTATTTTTCATGGCATTTTGATATTCTTTCATCTTTTTTCAAGTTTTTCAGAGCCTATAACAATAAATCTTGTTTGAAAATAGTGCATCAACACCTCTAAATAACATTTTGAGTTTTCGAATTTTCTTCCTCAGTTTACCCTGTGTTTAAATATATTATTGGTGCAATATAATCAATAATTTTAAATATGAAATAACAAATTGCTTCGGACAATTCTTATAATTAATAATAATGATTAAAAATGCAAGAAAAACTATCGGGACGCCGAGAGTTTTCGAAAACTCAAGACTGCCGTGTGTCCCTTTTAAAATGCAAACATATGAGACAATCTCCCATAAAGTGTGTGTTATACAGACAATCTCCCATAAAGTGTGTGTTATGCAGACAATCTCCCATAAAGTGTGTGTTATACCGTAATGCTTTTAATCGTTTGTTGGACTTCGAAATCAGCGTACAAGTTTTTACTTTAGATGTCAATATATAACAGACACACGATTCGTCTGAATTGCAAGGCATTGTAAATTTCGTAAAATTTCAAATAACACTTGAAACCATGACAGATTTAACGTTTGTCAGATGAATACACACCGACGCTTTTATTATATACGCATGTGTGTGTGTGCACTAGCGGATACGGGGCGGGGGCGCATCCGGCGCGCGCCACCCTAAAAATTCCGGATCATACATGTATGTCCATGTTACTGTAGATAAAATATCAAACAATTTCGATGCACGCTCTCAGTATAAATTTGTTTTTCGCTCGCTCGACTCATAATGGCTAATGAGTGGTTTAATTAACACATTGTTAAATCCTTTCATTTGAAAACGGACTTTTTTACCCTATCAATGCACTACTGCAATCGTTTAATAAGGCTAGAAACGGACCCGAAAATTGACTAACATCTTACAGCCCCCATCAAACAATTTCGATGCACGCCCTCGGTATAAAAAGAAATCTCGCTCGCTCGACGCATAATGGCTAATGAGTGGTTTAATTAACACATTGTTAAATCCTTTTATTTGAAAACGGACTTTTTTACCCTGTCAATGCACTACCGCAACCGTTTTATGAGGCTAGAAACGGACCCGAATATTGACCAAAATCTTACGCCCCTCCCCCCACAAGCTGAAATCCTGGATCCGCCCCTGGTGTGTGTGAGTAACCGAGTACAGCTAAATAGTGAATAATTGATTCCTAACCATATGTCCTCGATAGCTCAGTTGGTAGATCGCTGGTACGGTAAACGAGACCCTGGTTTCGAGTACGAGTTGATGCACGATTTTTCCGTGATCATCCAGAGAATCAGCAGTTCAGTTAGTACTATATGTTGGTGTAATGACACGGAAGCCTGGAAACGTACTTTTTTCAGAAATTGAGTATATGACAAATCATATCAATATTAAAATGTTTGGCTTCAATGTATGATTATACGTGCGATTGGATAGTTGTATAATGCAATTCAATTCAATATATTTAACAATTGGATTTGAACTTGGGAATGTCTATTTGAGAACATAGTTTTCTGTTAGAAATGTTAGCATTTGATTTCGAGTGCTACAGTGCTAAATATTTAAATCCGTTCATTTTTTCTTGTGTTTTCGCCTTAAATTACTGTCGGTTCTTTGAATATTTGTCTAGCTACTCATTTTTTTATATTTTACTATTATTGACAAGTGAGGCGGAGGTGGGAGTGAGGAGAACCCGACAAAAGCTCTCCAGAGAGATGTTCGTTCTTAAATATTATGCTCGTTCACTTCTTCGAAGTATAACTCGAATGTATCTAGAAGGTCATCATACTGGTAGCGTCATCCTAGCATGGCGCGCCTTAGAATCCCGCCAAAACGAATTTTCATTCAAAAACAAAATTATCATCAAACATTCGCAGTGTCATTTAGCCGATTGCTCCATGAAAGCAGTGATACAACCTCCAAATCAAAGCAAATCATAAATCTACACCTGTGGTTAACGGCCATATTGTTTATATAGCAACAGCTGTAAGCAACAGAGCACTATTTTTATTCAGTTGCCTTCCGGCTAACAAAATGTCAAGTTTTGAACATAATCTATGCATCGATAAACATACGAGGCATGATCAAGAATGACGGGATTGGCCGATTTTGCACGATTGACTTGATGGCGGGTGAAATACTCCAAACAGTTTGCATGATTCCGCCCGTTTCGTTAAAATTAGCAGATAAACAATCAGTGTTGTTAGAGGATCGACAAAACACCCATGAATAATACATACTTAATACCAATATATCGACAACAAAAAGCGCCTTCAGTAATTTGAAGTAATTTGAAGAACCTAAATGCTGCATAAGGACGTCATACTGTACTCAAAATGACAACGAAAAGTACATTCAAACATTTGAAGAACCCTTAAATGTTGCATAAAGGTGTCATAGTGTACAGGTTCTTATATGAAACTGAACCATTTGGAATTTATGAAATACAACCTGTATGCTCCAAAACATACCAAATTGTTTTCACCTCAACATTTCATAAAAGTAACATAAGAAATAAAATTAATAAATCACTTTTATTGTTTTATATAAGGGAACATCTATCATGGAATTTATGAGTTCGTGTTAAGTACGTGCTTTTGTGTGTATTATTACGTTTGTGCGTGCGTACGTTTCTCCGTGTGTCTACGTACGTGTGTGAATGGGAATGCGTATATTCATGTATAGGTACTTTTCATGAATAGGTACATTTGTGTTCGTCTGTAATAACGTATTAGTGCGTGTCTACGTTCATGTATATGTGAATGCGTATATGTGTGCGTGTGTACGTGTTTGTGTACAAGTAGGTTACTGTGTGTGTGCCTGCATATGTGTATGCGTGAGTGCGTATTTGTTCGTGAATGCTTTAAGCGTTCGTTCGTTCGTGCGTGCGTGCGTGCGTGTTTGAGTACGTGCGTGCGTGTGCGTGCGTGCTTAAGTGTTTGTGCGTGCGAGTTTAATAAGTGATTATATTTAAAACAAGTTGTGTGAAATCCTTAATAAATGTAATATCTTTGAGAAATAAAAACTAATTGTCTGATTGTGTACCAGTTTAAATTTAACTAACCTAACTGCCATGTTTTATTAGAAACATATTTCGTATTGTCTTCTGTATTTTAGAGAACTTACTGTGTCGGATTGAAGTTTCAAACAATCATGCTATTAAAATATAAACAATCTATTTCTTTAAATATCGTTTGACCTGTTAATTTTAATACACATCTATTTAAGATAAATACAGTTCGCTTCTTATTCGGGGTAATACTCTCGCAAGGTTGTTTATAGTCGTCTAATAGACATCACCGGACATGGTAATAGTCTTGTTAAATGTCCCATTCTGTTAGCTTTCTTTAACCAATTCATGCTGATGGACGGCCAATCTTTGTCACCGCGAAAGAGCAATAGCAGAACAGATTTTTTATTTAAACATAGTGTACATACGTGAGTGAATGTGTTCCTCAGGTGATAATCCCGCTGACTGTTTAGGAAACAGACAAAACAATTGACGCGAATAAGCCCATGGTCTTACTCTATGTAAAGAATTTTGAATGGGGACATTGAACTACGAACCCATAGTATGCCCATTGCAATCCCATGTTTAAAAATAATAAAAATGTGCAGTCACTCCAATGAATAGTAAGTATTTTACTGTGCTTGTCAAAATTATTTCTTTGGAGAGTATGAGCACAGAGGTTAGGTAGAGATGTGGTTTTGACAGATGTTTATTTCAAAATACGCATAGTGTGAATGAATGACGCGAAATGTTGAAAAACTGAATCGGTGTTTTATTCCAGATATGGGACCGTTTGCTAGCCAGATGTGTTTAATACACAGAATAAAAGTGTATTTAAGCGAACGAATGTTGTGGAACTTGTGACTGATCTCCAAATATAGCCTATATTGCATTGTGTTCAATGGGCTGATTTTCACCGGTCTGACACCTATTGTAACGCTCGTGGTGAATGTTTACACCCCACTCTCTGTGAACTGCTACTTTCTTACTAGTCCTAATTTAGTTCCAATTCTGAACCAACCACCAACTATATAACGAATCTTGAATAACCATATTATTAAACAGACAAAAGAAATAAAATGCCGACAACACCGGTCATGCTTGTTCACGGGGGAGCCTGGACGATTCCTGTCGATTTGGTGGACGCATCGATTATTGGGACTAAAAGATCGGCGAGGGCTGGGTACGATGTATTGGCCAGGGGAGGGTCCGCTTTGGATGCCGTTCAGGCAGCCATATGTGTAATGGAAGACGACGAGACGTTCGACGCAGGTATTATTAGGGTTTTATTTATTATTTTACATTTATATTTTACACTAAGTAAATACACAATACACAGTTTATAAATGGACATAAGGCATGTTTCTTATTTTAAGAACGTTATCACTATATTTACTATTTGTTTCTTCAAATAAAACAAACATAGTATAGTCAATCAAGACATTATTTAGTCAATTGAGACATTGTATAGGCAAATACAATATTGTAAAGTGAAAAAAGACAATATATATAGTCAAGTAAGATATTGTACAGTCAACAAAGACATGCTATGATAAAGTAAGACATTCTATAGTCAAGTAATACATTCTATAGTCAAGTAATACATTTTACAGTTAAGTGAAGTTAGGTATAATATATGCAAGTTAGACACTATACAGTCGCATGAGATGTTATGCAGTCAAATACGACATTGAATATTCAAGTAAGGCATTATACAGTCAATTACGACATTATTTAGTAAATTGTGACATTTTTTTCGATTTAGAAGCTATACAGTATAATAAGGCATTGTAAAGTCAAGTAAGATAACATACAGTCAAGTAAAATATTTTAGATTCAAGTAAGACAGTTTAGATTCAAGTAAGACAGTTTAGATTCAAGTAAGACATTATACAGTCCAATATGACATAAGTAATTTAGGTAAGAGTTTATACAGCCACGTAAGACGCTATCTATTCAAGTAAGACATTAGCAAGTCAATGAAGTCATTGTTTAGTCAACTAATAGAATATATAGTCAATTAATTAATAGTGTAGTCAAATAAGATATATAATAAACATTTCTATATTCAAGACACTATGAAATCAAATAAGAAATTATTGGTTCAAGTAAGATATTGTACAGTGAAATATGATAGTATACAGTCAAACAACTCGTGAGGATTTGGGACGGCACGCTGTCGAATTGGTTCTAGTTGATTTGTACTCGTTTTTTCGCGGATAAAAATTGCGCACCTAAACACGCGCAGTATTAATGCGCGGAAGAACTCGTGCAGACATCCCTATTCAAATCTAATAATGTCTCAAACTTACTAAACATTGAGTATGGTATTTAGTTAAAGTCAAGATCCTAAGAAATTGCCAAGCTTTTATTTTCAAGATAACATCAATTGTAACTCTAGCTGAGTGTGGCATGGCGTTATTTTGCTGGAATAACGTAAGGTCGGAATAATGTCTTAGGGACGGTAAAACGGTTGGACATACCCGGTATTAAAATGTGTGACTTTTGTTTATTTTCTACCCGTGTGACTTGCATTAAACACTATACACCTCGTTTAAGAATTTTGAGGCAATTGTTAACCAATACTCTTCAATTTCAAAATATGCGCTTATTATTATAAACAACTTAAGCAATACAATTGGCACCCATATTCTCAACTGGTGCGTTTTCATTGAACTTCAGTATACACTTAACCCACCCACATCCCTATGAAGAATTCTGTGTTTCAAAAGTAAATATATACTTTATGCATTTGAACGGAGAAGTTTGATTTAAATATTAAACTGTGATCAACGATATCTTATAGGCACTGGTTCCGTTCTGACGGAAGAAGGAACCATGGAAATGGATGCTGTGATTATGGATGGGAAGACTCTCAGTTCCGGAGCTGTGGCAGGCGTTCATAACATCAAAAACCCAATTCTTCTAGCCAGGGAAGTTATGGAAAAGGTACAGGAATAATGAGGGCAGTATGCAAATTAGGTTTAATATTACTTTATTTTTCATTAAAAAAAACCCCACACACACGGAGAGATTAATTCATTCAAACTTGTTTCACATCGTCATTTTCGTGGCATTAATTTGAGATAATCAATTAAAAGTCTACAACTATAGAATTACAGTTCAAAGAATGACTATATGCTCAGTAAATAAAGCATGTATGCTTGATGAGAAATCACGCATGGTGTTTGTAAATAAACACAAACAAACATCGATTAATGCATGTCATGCGACATAGTTATTACGCCAGTGAGTAGGTTCCATCGAAAACAAGCATTCCTCGTGTTGGTATTTCCTATCTGTAACGAAAACATACCGACGAGTCTTATATTATATGTATATCTCATTTTTGGAGTGAAACTATGAAAACAGGTGATATTTCTCTTACCGGAGTATGCCTTTGACGTCTCGATTGTGGATATATATATAATTTAATTACCAATATTCGTACGTTTAATATTTCCAGTTTTTCAGAAACAATGCGTACTATACTATATATTACATATTGTGTGATGATATTCAAGAAAACAACTTGCTTTGCGTTCATTTTCTTTCTTTCATTTCAAGTAGTGAGCATTGATACATAATTGTGTGACGTCACACAGCAAAAACACAAAGTGTAGTAAATTGCTGACAGCTGTATTCAGACGGTCAAATTTAAGGGCAGAATTTACTATTTGTTTTCGTCTTATTATTAAATAATAGTCCTTCTTCATGTTCTTATTATTACTTATTTATTTATTTATTTATTTGCATTATTATGTAGATGCTTTAATTTAATTTGAGTTATTTTTTTGGTATTTAAAGGTGTTGTTGTGGATCTGTTTTTAGATTTCTGGGTTTTTGTTTTGAATTTATATAACACATTGGGTCTAAACAAGTAGTTCCAGATTTCTGGTTACCGAGAAAATATTTCCCAACAGAGCTCTGAGTAGATTTGGCTTTTCTGTTGACTGGATATTACTATATAAATCATCAAACAATATGTAATATAAGATATTATTATACCTCACGTTTACACTCCTGTATAAATTGCCCATACCCTTAGCTTGAAGCATTTTCCGGTAACAATTTTTACTGTTACACGATTGTGACGTCACGGGAAGTATAAAAATAGGTTTTGGGTTTTTCCAATAAGACACGCTTATCGGTGGACGCTTATTAAAACACGTAAGACGCTTGGTTTACCAAACGACAATAAAAAAATGTGGCGAGCAGATTTGTTACTTTAAATCAAAACTGGTATACAAATATAGATTTAAGAATAAATAAATATATATATTGGGATTTTTTCCCCCTCATATATTTAAATTTTAATCAAAACATTTTTTCGGTATAATAAAAAAAATATTGCATCCCAGTAAGGGTGACAGTGGATATTGTCAACCTTCGGAAAAATAATGTCAACCTCGTCTTGCCTCGGTTGACATTATATTCCTCAGGTATTTATATACTAATAACTACAACAACAACGACTCCCACATTAAGCAGGCCTTTAATACTGATGGTATCTAATAAAACAAATGGCACATTCTCAATATAGCATTCACACAATATCGATGAATCTATTCTACCTTATCTCTTGATCTCAAAACTCATTCATTGTACAAATGTAAATGATATTACTGCAGACGGATCATTGTTTGCTAGTCGGAGAAGGGGCCAATAAGTTTGCAAAATATGTCGGAATGAAGACTGTGCCGACAGAGAGTTTGATATCCGGAAGCTATCAGAGAATTAGAACAGTATAAAAAGTATGGCAACACACTGGATAGCCTATTTAAAAAACGGTCAGTATATATTTTCCCCATGGGTTACATAGTAAATATAACGATATAATAGATGGCACCTGTAAACGACTGGATTGTTTAGTAATAACATAATATGTTTCATGAAGTATGAAGAAACAACGCACTTAATGTTATATCCGGTGAGAGACATCTATTACACAATTCATCAAATTAGGCACAAAAAAAACCCTGTGTTTCCTGTGGCCCGACCGACCCTTTTTTAAGGGGCCGACCCTAAAACTTTTAAAAATTAAAAAAAAAAAAATGTGTTCTGATCAATGATTTATCACAATATATCGAGGTAAACTGACATCACAGAGAAACTTTCAGTTGTATCATCAGCTTGTATGGGGTTTATGAGATAAATACATGTAGAATCTCACTATATCTTGCTCCAAAAAAATAAATAAAAAAAATGTCTACCGACCTACCCTATTTTTTTTTAGAGCATGCAATAGGAAACACACCTATTTATTTTTTGGCCTTATTATCATGCCATTTTAATGAACTTAACAATAAGCATTTAAAATAATGTTCAAACTGACAAAACACCGTGAGATATCTTATACTTTCCCACATAACAATAATTACACTAAGACATATAAAGCTTTATAACAGATGTATTTCTGTTAACGTTAAAGTAAACAAATGAGATATAGGGTCCTATAGAAACCACAGCGTCCAAACGCAATGGCAACGTAGGTCCGCACTCTACTACAAACAAGGAGCAATATTTAATTAATTGTACAATGAAAAAGACAAAATACAACAGAAAGTTGTGTTTCAAGTTTTAGCAAACGTATGTGAAAGAGTTAAGTTGGAGTGCACATTAGCACCTTTATCAAATTCTGCATTTAGGTCAATACTGTTTATTCATAATAAGGCTACTGGGTTATTTTGCCTTTAACACGTGGTATATTAAAGGTAATGAAAAACGACTTGAAGAGCAAAGCTGACACGTTATGTTGTATAAAGAACGGAACTAGCAAATACCTCATATTAGTAACTTACAATATATTACCGAATGGAATGACATAGAGTTGAAGGTAATTGGAATACCTTTGTACTAGTTATGTGTCCTAATTATTCTACTCATCTTATATACATAACCTACAACTAATGCATGGCCTTTTACCCGTAAAACAGAAACGGTATATTCAAGTTATTGAAAACGTTCTGTTCTACAAATAACTGAAATGGCAACTACAAAGTTTGTTTCTATTGCCCTATGACCTTAAACAGGAACTTCCGTTTTACCTTATTTATGGGGGAAATAAAACCTCTAACACATACGATACAGATTACGTACAATGATATATAATACATTGTTAATGCACACACAGGACTTATGAATTTATGGCCAAAGGGAAGTAACTGGATACTAAAAATTTTACCTCGTGAAATTTGACATAAGGAACTTACAGGCAAAGGGAAGTAATCGCGTGATTATGTACCGGCGACACGTTTGTACAGATATGCCACCGAATATGTAAAATGTGTTATATGTTGAAATGAAATGCGTGTAATAGTAATTATCATGATGTCTATGTAATGATGTCGTAACTCTCCTCCAGCCTTCCACGACCCACGATTTATTTTACACAAAGAGACTTATTTGTAGATTATTGAAGTCAGTATTGTCGGAAGGGGACTAATGGGGTGCTCCGTGCTTGTCAATATCATTAAAATCATACCCTCTATCACGCTACATTACTCTACGCTTCAAGCGGAGAGTATCAAAGCATCCTTAAGATTTGATTTTAATAATATTGTGTTTTTGTTGGGGCAGTAGTTTAATCATAAACATGTTCTTTATTATAATATTCCAGAGTAAGGGATACCGATACAGTAGGAGCTACTGCACTCGATAGCCAGGGAAACATTGCATTCGGAACATCCACCGGTGGTATTACATGCAAGAAACTTGGGCGAGTAGGAGATAGCCCAATAATAGGTAGCTATACGTTGCATCTCATATTAGAAGTATATCATAAATGCACTGGCCTGTTATAGAATATATCAAAGAAACATTTTCACTATACCGAAATAGAAACGAGTGGGGCTTCTTTTCAGTGGGGTCCTTATACACAGAAAGTTATAATAATTATCAACAATAGGCAAATCATGATATAAAAGTAAACAAACGTGCATGCAAAGGTGTTTCGAGGGCTATTTTGGCTGTGCTAAGGTACGTTGTTTATGCTTGATATATTTAACGAATAACTTTGAGATAAAATTGTCAGTCCAGACTGGTATCAATGGTTTATACAATTAAACACATATCTGCATATCTAACACTTTCCAGGATCGGGTGGATATGCAGACAATGACGCGGGAGCGGTATCTTGCACAGGGCATGGAGAATCTATGTGTAAGGTTAACCTGGCCCACCATATTATTTCGCTCATGAAACAAGGTAATGTTTTAACTAAATATAATGTTATAAATATGTAGTGTATACATTACGTCAGTTTCAGTGCACTCGTTCTGCCTTGTCTGCAATACTTTTTATGTAATACTCTGCCGGTCGTACACTACACTGGTCTACTCATCTTCTGCAGCTTGTACACGTATTATGACTACTGTATGCTACGTTTGCCTTATACACAGTTGTTTTTCCTTGTAAACATTATTCTCTGTTGTATACTGTGTCTGCTCTATTTCTTCTGTTAACATTACTTGTACCGTGTTTACACTGTGTTTGTTTTGCAATACATCTGTATTTTCTACATTACGTGTACCGTGTGTACATGACTTATTCCTTCCATACACATCTACGTGTGTACACTATATCTGCCTTATTACGTACGTGTACAGCACTAATATCGTGTCAACTCTTCTTTCTAGTGTATGCACTACTTTTGATGTACCTCCATCTCTGCCTAGAATACAATTGCCTCGAATACACGCATTCTGCATTGTAATCGCCAATGTTTTACCTTGTATATATTAAGTCTGCCTTGTTTACACTAGTTCAATCTTACAATATTTCTTGAGAGCACCGCTTCTGATTTTCACTTCTGCTCTTAGACTATATGAATGCATTTTAAACTTATAATAAACATTGTATTGTTGTGAGATACTTTACCGTCTATTAATACGGGTTGTGATCTAATACTTACTTTCTTAAATAGTCCATTCACAAGGTAACGAAGTGAACGCGATGTAGTAACCTGGTCAAAAACTGATTTAGAAACAAACCGCTTTACCCTTGTTCTTAATTTAGTGCTTCATATATTGATTATCTAACATGAGTGCCTGTTTAATTTTGATTGTATTAAAGGAGTTAGATAAGAACGATTGTATCACATAACTCTAGAAAATGTCACATAATGTACACTTATTAATGAAGTTGCCTATTGTGTGTTCGACGAGGCAGTTCCAGTCGAATACCGAGCTGAACGAAAAAGACCGAGTATTGAAGACTCGGCCTATATTTGTATGTATCTGTTACACTAGTGTATTGTGACATTTATGTCATAGTTTTATTACACTACCATACCGCAAGTCATGTGATACGTAGTTATGTAATTAAATCAATGTACATGTTTGTTAATAGGCAAGACAGCCCAGACAGCCGCCGACGAAGGGCTAGATTATTTGAGTAAAAGAGTTAACGGAAGCGGTGGCGTCATTGTCCTTAGCAACAAAGGGGATGTAGCAACGTCTTTCATAACGGAACAGATGGCATGGGCGTGGGCCAAAGATGGAATCATGCACCATGGCATAAATCCCGGAGAAGATTTCACAGAAGAGATCAGTAAGATGTTGCAATACTTTCTATGTAATACCAGCTATATACATTACATCTAAATCTGTAAATCGCAATAAAATTATTTCAAAATTGGTAGCATAATACCGAATGTATAATTAGTATCTACAGAAACCAATATGCTTAACGAAATGTGTTAACATGTTACAGGGCTGTATACCTCAGAAACCACGGGGTCAGATAAGGCTGGTGATGGGACTGAAGATAAACCATTCAAAACAGTGTTACAGGTAAAGCATGTGTTATACGACAGTATCAATAACTAACATTTTGCCAATCAGAAAATATGACTGCATGCACGCATGTCAAGTCTTTGAAGTATTAAAGCTAGTAGTACTATTTTGTCAGTACAATACAAACCATGAAGTTTATTGAAGGATCATGAGGTTAAATTGTTTATTTTAAATTTCCAAATGTTCTTATGAATTATCAACAGCCAGAAACAGCTTGGTTTGTGTTTAACAGGAACTTTGAAGTAGGGCATTTATAAG
Organism: Cyrtodaria siliqua; assembly: GCA_037043455.1. Taxonomy (NCBI): domain Eukaryota; kingdom Metazoa; phylum Mollusca; class Bivalvia; order Adapedonta; family Hiatellidae; genus Cyrtodaria; species Cyrtodaria siliqua. The sequence goes on along the minus strand of JAWPHD010004741.1, from coordinate 84,392 downwards.
GTACTATTCCATTAATAAGGTACTATTATATGTATTTGATTATTTTAGGCAATGATGCATGCAGGACATGAGCCGTTCCCCACCATTTATGTGGATGGTAAAAAGGAAGGCATGGTACATACTTTGATCCATTAGATACTTAAAAAATGAAACATCCGATTGTAGCAAGCTTCACTCCTCAGGCGAAAAGTCAAAATCCTAAATTTGATAGCAAACGTTAACAGCAATTAAAATATTTTGATGAATTTATTTGCAAGTCGCACTGGACAGAACATGATTTTGGTATTTATAGGCTAAAGAGAGCGGAGACTCATAAACGTGCAGAATTGATGTCGTCTGTCTTGCCATGCAGACTCCAACAAAAAAACATTCGCATAGAAGTATGACTTGTAATGCAGACTCAAACAATCGAGAGTTACCGACTTGCAAGACGGACCCCAACTTAAATCTTTGGCAAACTCATACCCATGTGCATGAAAAGCTTATACTCGCTACGCAAAGTCAACCACATATCTTATCATTCGCATTAAAGGCCTTTGAGTTGCCATTCGAATTTGAATATAAATACATCGCATCGAATGCTTATATTTTGTCTCCAGACTCAGATCAAAACCATTTGCATGGGATGTGTATGACTTGCCATAAAACCTTTCACATAGAATGCTTATGATTTTTGTTTACGGAAAATGTTTCGCATGTGTCTGTGTTCTGAAGCTGTGTTATCAATTGTGTTTATATACTCCTCAAAATAGTATAAGGACAACACACCAGAACAGTAATAATTACTTAATCTTTAATAATTGTAAAAGAACACAACTAAACTTAAAAATTGAAAAAAAATGACTGCAAATCGTGCAACATCACTTTAAAAACGACACAAATCAAAACAAGGTGTTCAATTATTTTTAGGAGTATATATGTATGCATTATTATGTAAAATGCATACTAATATTAGTAAAATAAATGGAATTAAAAGGAATGATAAAACGTTTATTTCAGTTAAGGAATGTATTTAATTATTATTCACGCCCGACGGAAGCATGTTAAGTAAGATATATTTTACAGACGTTTGAGCCTGCGGCCAAGACTCAGCTCGAGAAGCAGCAGAAACTCTGGCAGATTGAGGCTAATAAGGCAGCCGAGAAAGCAAAGAAAGAAGTACGTAAGACAACGTGCACCCTAACATTTCAAAGTTCCAAAGTATGTGCAAGCTCACTACTACAATTTCCAAACAAAAATCTCATAATCTCCAACACAATTCATTGGTTATTATACAAAAATCCACAGAATCAAGATAAAATAAGGTGATTGTGACTTTGTTGTAACAGTCTGGAAAGCACTCTATGCTTTCACGGCTTACCTCTTTGTCCATTTCTTCACTAAAGATGATCGACGAGGAAGCCGACACAATTTTCATTCGTACAGATCCCTTGTATGTGTTTGCTTCCATAGTTCAAACTACACACAAAGGATGACAATAGGGTAAGTGTGAGGTTTGGTGCACCCTAGAACCGGTTTAAATCCCCAGTGGCCTATTTGCCATTGACCGTTCCAAGGCGGTAGCCCTATTGTCAACACTTTTGTGTTTGTGATGTCGTTTGCATTTAATATTACTTTTGCCTTCTTGTTTGTCTGTTTGCGTGTTTGTTTCTGTGTTTTGTGGTTGACTGTCCTTCTTGAATGCTACTTTCCCTGTCCGATCTTTTTATATTTCTTTGTTGCATGTTCTTTATTTAAACTGTATGTATATGAATGTGCCAGTGGTGTGTGTACTTATTTAAATGAAAGAGTCGTATAAACGAAGTATGCACAGTTGTTGTAAACATCCTTTGTGATTTAAACCTGCTTTTGCTTCAGGCGGAAGATGCTGAACGCAGAGAGAAGAACCTGGAGGAATCCAAGAAGATAGTTATCAAACAAGACAGTAGGCTTCCAGCTCCCAAACATGTTAGGGAAGTTTTAATATAAGATGTTTGAGTCTGCTACTTTCCTCTCTTATTTTTGCTCTTTGCTTCAAAGGATCCATTTTTTTGTATTTATTGACATCACCCTAACCTCAGTAGTATTGTTTAGTACTGTGTGGCTGCCGTCAAAAGTCTCCCCGGGCTACAGATCCCCTTATCTGTATTTTTGAGTAGGTCAATAGTAAATGGAACGTTTATTTTAACTTCCGTTAATTCTTTTACTCTACATGTTAGTTGTAACCCTGTCTATGACATCCGCGAAGGGATGTGATGTCAGTCTTTACCTTATCAATACTAAAACGAAAACACCCACTATCGTGGAGGGTTTGAAGCACTGCTGTTCAGTTATCTTCGAAATACTTATACATCATCAAATAACCTTCCTTTCATTCTTTCATGTACAATATACATCATCAAATAACCTTACGTGCCCAGATACTTAATAAAATGCCCATCCATTTTTATGTTCATGTAGTTACTGTTAATATGAGATGAATCTGAATATTAAATTATGAATATTTGGTCTCCATAGATCAAGATTCGTGAAGCAGAAAGCAACAAGAATGTCCGTGTGAGGATCTCCGGCTGGGTACACCGACTAAGACGACAGGGTAAAAACCTCATGTTTGTCGTATTACGAGACGGTACTGGTTTCCTGCAGTGTGTCGCCTCGGATCTATTGGTAGGTACTTCACCCTTAACCCGCTAATCACGACTATAATAGCCTTTGCGTCCATTGAAAACTCGCAGTCTGATCTGGGCTTACCATGTCCGGCAGCTGATCAGTCATTTCCCCAAAACACTTCTTTGACACATAAATGAAATGATCTTAATTAAAAAGAAGAACAATCCGTTTTATATATGTAGCGGGTTAAGGGTTCATATAATTATAGTTTGCATTATGTTGTAGCACATGCATGTAGGCTGAATGTTGCCGAAAATCTCACATATCAATAACCTATCTATATTTAATTGTATGTATGTGTAGACGGCTAAGATGTACGTTCTTTTTTTATTTTGTATTGTTTTTTTGTTTTTTTGAAAGAATGATCCCCCACCCCCCACAACGCCCACCTCCGCCCCTTACCCCTAAGTTTTTAGAACTGTGTGTGTTTAATAGATGCATTTAGAATATTTTTACCGTATATACAGTGTCAGACATATGATGCGTTGACGTTGGCAACGGAAGCTGCTATCTGCGTGTATGGAGTAATACAGGCGCTACCAGAAGGGAAAACCGTAAGTTACGTTCTTCTCTCTGAATATGACCATGCTGATGATGCAAGGTGTCTTATAATTTCATTAAAGATTAATACTGCACATGTTTGTAATAAAGAATATGTCCCCTTGTGTGTTTTTTCTAAAACTGTAAAACATAATAGCTCATGCACACGACCATGAGCTGCCTAATAATCAGTTTATAGTGTTACTAAGTATGTATGCAGTCTAATCGGTAAAATTGCCCAACACACTGTAAATGTCAGGTATATTTATTTGTAATTGTTTTTCCATTGTATACGCTATTTCAACTTGTTTACACAGAGCGAGACATCATCCGGCCTCTCTACACGAATTTATTGTAAATATGTTATTAAGATTTTGACTAATCTTAATAATGCTGTACATATGTTTGATGTAAATACATTTCTAAATTTACCACGTGTTGTTTATTGTTTGTGTTATTAGGAGAGTACATATTACGTTTAAGTTAATGCTCAGACCTCATAGTTCACATCTGTCGATATGCCCGTCCCTATTGTTTAAAAACATATTATTATCACAAAAGCAACTGAACAAATAGTATTAGATATGTTAACATATATCGATCAGTGACGAGAACAAAATAGCGTGCGGATTTTGCTGAAAGACCTTGCATATTATTTAAATAAAAACGTAAAAAAGTGCTACAAGTTTCATCTAATGGGTTTCCCTAGCTACTTTCGTCTGAAAATCAAACACAGCTCTGACAATATGTGCCTTATTTCAGGCGGAAGGTAACCATGAAATGACTGTGGATTTATGGGAGTTGGTGGGTTCGTCACCACCAGGTGGGGCTGACAACCTACTCAACGTGGACGCGAATGAGGATGTGAAGCTGGACAACAGGCACATGATGATACGGGGAGAAAACGTAAGTATGCCATATAACGCAGGATTGTGGTGTTTCCCATTAAAGTTTGCTATGTATACGAAATCAATCTCCATACCTCTCCATTCTACCTCGATATTCTATTTGATGTATCAGATGTAACCAAGTTCTATAATTAAGAGTTTTGATAAAAACGATTTCTTGGTTTGCTTGTTAATTTATCTTTGGTATCTCTTAATAACGCTTGCTTTCGTATGATTGACTATTGATATCGTTACAAAGGATGGGACATAATTACATTGCTTATACTTCATATACTGCTCAGAGTTATTTCCCATTGACTGAAATCTAATAAAAATACTCTCACTTGTTAGGACTTAATTACACGTTGTAACTGTATGCTCTATCTGTGTTGCTATTATTTGATATATTGATCCCATTTACAGAGAGTTAAAAAAACAACATGTGTGCAAGTTATGTTCTTGACATACTTATTACCCAACTGAAAATTTTGCAATTAGTCTTCAAAATGTTAAATGATGATCCGTTATAAGTAAAACAAACCCTTCTCCGTTCCGATTATGCCATTCACACTGGGTAAATAAGGCAGACCTGATTAATCAACAGGTCTAACAATTCCTCTGCCAGGTGGCCACAATGCTCTGCCGCCTGAATACTGAATAACGGAGTCATTTTATTTTCAGACTGCCAAAGTGCTGAAGATGAGATCTGTAGTTATGCACTGTTTTAGAGAGCACTATTTCAGTAAGGGGTATTTTGAGGTCAGCCCACCCAGCCTGGTGCAGACACAAGTAGAAGGGGGATCCACACTGTTCAAACTGGACTTCTTTGGTCAAGAGGTCAATACATATATCTTTGGTCAAAGTTTATAATACGATCGGTTGTATCTTCTGTTTTATTTCAATGTATATATTCAATGTATAACAATTTGAATTTTGATTTATAAAACATCATTTGTAATGATTATCAAGTTATCTACCTGAATACAGAATAAACTATTGACATCACACACCCCGAACGGATGTACGGTATTAACATATCCTCATCTAGAGACGGGTCGACCAAAAACATAACTTTATCCATAACTTGTATATTGTTTCATATTTATTCATTTAACTCTGTATATGAATATTCATTGAAACTTTCATATATTTTGCTCTTGTTTCATATATGTTTATTTTTAATTGTCTATGCACATGTGCACATGTCACTTTAATAAACTATTTACTTACTTTGTCTATTCAATTTTTAGTCCTATTTGACCCAGTCCGGTCAGCTGTATCTAGAGACGTGTCTACCATCAATGGGCGATGTATTCTGTATAGCCAGCTCGTACAGAGCTGAAAAATCGAGAACCAGACGACATCTTGCTGAGTAAGTGAAAGTTGAATACTCATTGTTTCACTGTCTATGTTTAAAATATGAAACAAATATATTGAGCACGTGTTGACGTTTCAGACAAGATGAACTATAGGAATGTATGGACAAGTACAGTCCATCAACAGTAGGAATCTAGTAAAATTATCCCAAAAATTGAAAAAGAAGATGGAACTATTATAACTGATCAATTTAAAATTTTGGATGAAACAAAGTCATTTTATGAAAACTTGTATTCCAACAAGGACTCAGAATTAAATAATGTGGATCTCAATCAAGATTTTTTTTAACTTCAAAGTACCAACCCTTAATGAACAAGAATCAAAATCTCTGGATGGCTTTCTAACATATGAAGAAGCATCCCGTTCTCTATCATCCATGCATAATAACCGTTCACCCGGAACAGATGGCTTTGGAGCAGACTTCTTTAAAGTGTTTTGGAAACAAATAGGTCATTTTATTGTTCGAGCTATCAATTATGGTTACACAAAAGGGGAACTTTCAGTAACTCAGACAGAAGGAGTCATAACTTGTATTCCAAAAGATAACAAGCCAAGACAATTTTTAAAAAATTACAGACCCATATCTCTACTCAATTGTGCCTATAAAATAGCCTCAGGAGCCATAGCATACAGACTTAAAGCTGTATTACCTAAACTTATTAATGATAGTCAAACTGGTTTTATTGCAGGGAGATGTCTTGGTGAAAATACTCGTTTAATATATGATATCATGCAATTCACAGAAGAGCAAGATATAGCAGGTCTTCTATTGTTGGTTGACTTTGAAAAGGCATTCGACTCTTTATCATGGTCTTTTATCTATAAAGTCTTGACGTATTTTAAATTTGGTAATTCTATAATATCATGGATTAGATTATTTTACCATAAAGCAAAACTAGCTGTTAACCTCGGAGGGCATTTATCCTCATTTTTTTCAATCGGTAGAGGCTGCCGTCAGGGTGATCCGATCTCGCCATATATCTTTATTTTATGTGCAGAAATACTAGCAATAATGATTAAAAATAATACAAAAATTAAAGGAATAACCATTAACAACAAGGAACATAAATTATCACAATATGCCGATGACACATCAATTCTTCTGGATGGAACGGATATTTCTTTAAATGAAACACTTCATGTACTATCTTATTATGCAGAAATTTCAGGCCTTAAAGTAAATTTCGACAAAACTCAAGTTGTTTGGATAGGAAAAAAAAGATTTAGTTCAGAAACAATTAAAACACGATGGAAATTATCATGGGGAAAAAATGAATTTAGACTTTTAGGAATTAATTTTCATGTAGACTTAAACAAAATGATTGACATAAATTATAATCATAAAATACTAACAATAAAAAATCACATTAAGCTTTGGAAACGTAGGTACCTAACTCCTCTTGGAAAAATAACAGTCATTAAAACTTTATTAATACCAAAACTCAATCACTTATTTATGTCTCTCCCCAACCCAAATGAGTCGACGATTAAACTTATCAACAACATTTTATATGAATTTTTGTGGGAAGGTCCAGCAAAAATCAAACAAGCTGTCGTAATCAAACAATATTCTGAAGGTGGTTTAAATATGACCAACTTGCAAGCTTTTATCTTTGGGTTAAAAGCATCATGGATAAAACGACTCATTAGCAATACAAGTAGTAGTGGGTGGCACCATATAGTCACTAACACTGTCAATATTAAAAATTTATGTTGTTTTGGAAAGAGGTACATACAGCAAAAATTAGTTACAATGAAAAACATGTTCTGGAGAGATGTTTTAAAGGCTTTTTATAATATCATAGAAAATAATACTATATCAACAAATCAACATTTTCTGGCAAGTCCACTATATTATAATACAAACTTGGTTATAGGAGGTAAAACCTTCTTTATGAAAGAATGGTATGACAAGGGAATTTATCTTATAAATGACCTTTTTAACACTGATGGACATTTGTATTCCTTGGATGAATTTAGTACCATATATAAACTTAAAACAAATTTCATGACTTTCAATGGAATTATAGCATCAATTAAATCCATGGCAGGTAACAAAAATATAACATACAGGGACATAACTCAGAAATTATTCGAACCAACACTGCCATTAAATATCACACCATTCTTAAAAACAACAAAAGGAAGTAAAGAATTTTACTATATACTTAATAAAAATACAGAACAACCTTCTTCTAAACTTAAATGGGAACAAAATTATAACATAGAGCAAGAAACATGGAAGGAAATTTATATGGCACCTTTCAAATCAACCTCTAGTTCTACATTACAGTGGTTTCAACTTAGAATTATCCATAGAATTTTACATACAAGAAAATACTTGCATACCATAAATGCAATAGATAGCCCTCTATGTCACACCTGTCACCAGGAAGAAACATTGGTCCATTTGTTATGGTCTTGTCCTGATACACAGAACTTTTTACATCAAGTAAATAATTGGTTATACACTAAAAGTGTGTTAATTCCATTCACTGAGGAGTTATTTATTTTTAACATTGGTAATAATATGTCTACAGCTGATCTCAGTGTAATACTTGGAATCAAGTACTATATATTTTCTTCTAAACGCCTAAATACACCACTCTCTATAGCAGCCTTCAAAAACAGACTTGTGTATTGTTATAAAACACTTAAAGAAATAGCCATTATGAACAACAATCTAGAACCTTTCTACCAAAACTGGCAAAAATACAAAGATATTTTCGAACCTTCCTAAAATAAACTTATTACAAAATGAGCTTTTGTAAAATTTTGTAATTCACTGTATGAAATATTCACCAAATAATGGGATAAAAGATAATAATATCTGAATAAAAAGTGTTTACATAGGCCAATTTAGCTGAACCAAGACCGCATCACTTTTAAAGTTGATATCATTTTAATCAATGCTCATATGTTTCCTGTTGTGAGGGGCTGCATGGGGGTTAGCATACAGAGTAAGAAAACTTAGATCTTCACTATTTTTTTTCTTCTATTGTTTAACATGCTAAAATACTTCCCCTTAATAATAAAAATATTAACTGCATCTATTGCAACATGTAGTATAACTATTTATTTACATTTTAATTGATAATGATAATATGCTTGTACTTTGTGCTCATATGAATCTTCATGAATTATTAAGATATATCATTATATTTGTAAGGTGTGCGGTGGGATGGTCCTCCCCGACCCATCACACACCTATTTACGGGGAGAATAAACGGGTCACCCAAGTGGTGATTGAAAAAAAAACAAAAAAAACAACAAAAAAACAAAAAAAAACAAAAAAAACAGTAGGAATGTATGGACAAGTACAATCCATCAACAGACTCAGGAACAGATTTAGTGGAGTGGGTAGTAGGTGCAGCTGGTATTCTTGAAATGGGAAAATCCGTTACGCCCTACTAAAATGGAGGAAACACGTTTGCCTTGGCGTTAGAAAACATTATTTACCGAGGCTGCCGACAGGGAGATCCACTCTCCCCATACATTTTTATTCTGTGTGTCGAAATATTGGCTGTACTGGTCAGGACAAATAAAGATATTAAAGGAGTTAAAGTAGGAGATACTGGATATATAATTTCTCAATATGCCGACAATACCTCGCTTATATTAGACGGCACCGAAAAATCCCTTAAACATGCTCTAATGGTTTTAAAATTCTATGGAGATATTTCAGGTCTTAATGTTAATGTTGATAAAACCAGAGTTATATGGTTTGGGAAAAATAAAGGTTCTAATGTAAAAGTATGCACAGACACGGACCTTAATTGGGATCAGGGGGAATTTGTGATCCTAGGAATTATTATGTCAACACATTTGAGGAGTGTGGTTGCATTAAATTATTACAAAAAAATAAACGAAATTAAATCATTATTACTGTCCTGGTCAAAAAGAATACTCACACCCTTTGGAAAAATCACTGTTATAAAAAGCTTAGCTTTACCAAAGTTAAATCATTTAATTTCATCATTACCTAATCCACCTGAAGACCAGGTCACACTGTTGCAAAATATGTGTTTTAATTTTCTCTTGAATAATCACCCAGACAAAATAAAGAGATCTGTTGTAACTCAGGATTATGATTGTGGTTTACTTAGAATGATCAATATTAAACAGTTCATATAATCTCTGAAATTAACGTGGATAAGAAGACTTTTGATTGGGAATAAAAAATGTATTGAAATTCATAAACATATGTACCCATTCACCATCAATATGCTATTTTTCGTTAACGTCTATGTAAAAAATAACTTGCAAAAAATATGCAATCCCTTCTGGAAGGATGTTTACACAAGTCTTAACATCCTATTGGATGTTAAAAACCTATTGTCATGGAAAGAGTTCTTAAAACAACCGTTATGGTACAATAATAACATTAAGATTGGAAGATCAAGTGTTTTTTATAAAAGATGGTATGATAAAGGTATTTTATTTATTAATGATATAATGGATAACAATGGTAATCTTCTCTCTTTTACCCTATTTATCGAAAAGGTTGCTGTACATTCACATTTTTTAGAATATGAAGGAATGACTGCAGCAATAAGGGGCTACCTTCTGAAACAAAATTTTGCTCATCTTGCTATCAAGTTAGAAAATCCAATTTGCCCATCAATAGTGTCCCTAAGTGCACCGAAAGGCTGTCGTCCCATTTATGATATACTTATTAAATCAGATGTACATCCAACATCTATAGACAAATGGGGACAATATGGTATAAATATAGACAGAGATTGGAATGACTTATTCAAAATACCTTTTAAATGTACAAAAGATACTCGATTACAATGGTTTCAAGAAAAAATAAACCACAGAATTACTGCTATAAACATCCTTTTGACAAAAATGAAGATAAAAAAAGATAACTCCTGTAGCTTTTGCACAGAGTCTCCAGAAACCATTACACATTTATTTTTGGAATGTAAATATACCAAAACCTTTTGGAATATTTTTAAGATTACTTGCAATGATAATAATATAATAATCCAACCGGAATGGACTACAAAAGATATAATTTTTGGATCTAGTGAATAAGACAATGTTCTAAATAAACTAATTTTACATGCAAAATATTTCATATATAAATGTAAGTTAGACGGAAGATTACCATTGTTCGGAAATTTCAAACCACAAATTAAATACATAATTATATCAAACTGAAAAAATAAACGCAATTAAAAGTTTAATATTTGATAAATTCGAAAAACCTTGGTTGACTTATAAATCCCTACTTAGTAATTAGTTTTGTTTTAAATTTTAAGTTACACTGTGCAACACATCTATCTTGTTTCATCTATCTTGTTCCTTCTTCTTGTTTTTTGTTTTTTCTTTTTTGACAAAGGAAAAATCCCAGGAAATGTGTAATAACTGTTAAGTTATGTTCCCCACTGTTCCCACTGAATATGGAAGAGTCACACCTCCATAGAAATATCTTGTCTTTTCTGTATATATTTAGTGGATAACACCATTTTTGTTTCACAGTCAACTGTTGGAAAACTCAGCAGAGATGGTATGTGGATCTTGTATAAAATCTGAAACACTCATAGTTGATTATGTAAGCATTGTATCTATCTACGTTAAATAATTCTTTATACAAGATATATATGCTGGGTTTTGAAAAAAACACAAATATTTCTTTACAATTATCAATGAAGGCGTATTAAAGTAACAAAATAAATATTTTGAAAATTTTGTAAACATCAATATTTAAAGGGACACACAGCAATCTGGTGTATTTGTAAATACATTTTTTTTTTTTGAAATACCCTCAGATTGCAGAGAGGCCCTTCTATCAAAATTGTATTTTAAATCTTCTTTTGAATATTGTAAAGAAATATAAAAAAAACTCCCCATTTATATAGTTTCTAATCAAGATATGCATTTTTTTTTTCTTCTAAATATTTTGAAAACTGTTCATATATAATAAATAGTATGCATATTACGTCTATACCTGTACGGTTTGTTGAGAGGTGGCCCACCCCGACCCTGACAGACCTATTACGGGGTGAATAAATGGATTACCATTAATTTGGTGATCGAAATTAAAAAAAATAACAAAAAAACCCGGATGAGAACGTTTTTATTTTAATTTAATTTTATTTGTCTCCTTTCCTTTTTTGAAAAAGATGCAATATTGTTTTGGCGTCGTTTGTTCTTGCGTTCGCTCGTACATTTGTAACACTTCAGTGTCCAACCCCCTTGATTACATGCTATTTGAGACCATAATAACACTTCATACAAGCATAGAAGACGTTTCAAATTTTGAAGTTGTTGTCGACAAATTCTAACTTTTTCAGTTATTCCCTCTCGTGGTAAATTAATCATTTTCTCTTCGTCACCTTCAGTTGTGGCTGTTTGAGATACTTACATGGAACTGTTTGGAGATAACTGTATGAAACTTCATCGTGTACAGACGATTAATTACGATAATGAGCACCGTGTTTAACTAAGGTGCAGCCAGATCTTTTTTTAATTTACCGGTTTTCCTTTCAGTTACATAAAAGTCATGAACATGCGTACATACGATGATTATAGGCGTGTCGCATTTATAACGGTAACGTCATATTATTACGTCCACGTTATTTGATATACAATGCATACAGTTTTACGTTTAAGAACTTTATTTTCCATATTAGTCCTCATTTCTCACTATGGTTGACTTAATAACTCAATGTTACTACGATGTAATGTGTATACTCATGGACTACATGTATCACCCTTTTCACAGATACACACATGTGGAGGCAGAATGTGCATTCATCGCCTTTGACGATCTGCTTGAGAGACTTGAGGATCTTGTGTGTGATGTGGTAGATCGAATTCTCAAGTCACCGTTTGGCCATATTGTGCACGAGCTCAACCCGGACTTCAAACCACCAAAAAGGCCATTCAGACGAATGGCTTATACCGAAGCGCTGGTGTTCTTAAAGGATAACAATATAAAAAAAGACGATGGCTCTTTGTACGTGTTTGGGGATGTAAGTATAACGACAAACAGTTGTGCGTGTTCACCATTTATCTTTAGTTAAATTATCGTTACAAGTCATCTTTGTTTGATGTTTGTCCATGTTCTTTCTTGTCGTGCCCTTAATGGTGTATTCTCTTACTGCTCTGGCTTCTGTCAAGTCATTGAGTACCTTCATTGTGGCTTTCTAGGCTATTGTTTTTTTGTATTATATTTACACGAGCATATTTGTGTTTTACTTATATTGCCTATTGATGCTGCCTTATTGGTTAGAGTTTAGATCATGGCGGGGATCTCTTTATTTACACTGTCCTGTTTTAATGGGATGACAGTAGGGTAAGTGTGAGGTTTGGTGCACCCTAGAACCGGTTTAAACCCCCAGTGGCCTACTTTGCCACTGACCGTTCCAAGGCGGTAGCCCTATTGTCAACCCTTTTGTGTTTGTGATATCGTTTGCATTTTTTACTACTTTTGCCTTTTCGTTTGTCTGTTTGCGTGTTTGTTTTTGTGTTTTGTGGTTGACTGTCGTCCTTGAATGCTGCTTTCCCTGTCCGATATTTTTATCCTTCGTTCTTGGTTTAATTCGAAGAATTACCTCAAGACGCAAAACCATGAAATAAACGATAGTTTAAGTTGCGTATGTTTTACAATAATTTGAATTGTGTTGTAGTTATTTGTGAACGGATTTAGTTACTACTGCTTGTAGTTTTTTTAAGTTGTTTTAATGTATATCTCTATAGGATATACCAGAGGCTCCCGAGAGAAAGGTGACTGACCTTATCAATGAGCCTATATTCCTGTGTAAGTTCCCTGCAGAAATCAAGTCCTTCTACATGCCACGATGTACAGATGACAGACGTCTCACAGAGTCTGTAAGTGTTTCTCTAGAATAGTTTGGACCATTCTACATGTAGAACATGTCCTGGAATAACAGCGTGTGATATACTGAATAAAAACATACTCAATAAAATAACAAGCTCCTTATTCAGCACTAAAGAATATATTTTGAACAAAATTGTCCGAGAACTGCTATTTGTCGTATTTTATTATATGCCACTTGTTTTGAAAATAGAAACTGTGCAATAAATTTGGTTTCATTGACTTTATTATTGTTTTAAAAGTTACCCTTTCTGAAAGTATGCAGATGATTTTCCGCACGACATTTATATATCTACTTGACCGATCTTCGTTAAACTATGTGTGCTGGCGCTTTTTGTATGCATTTGCGTTTCTGTTGGAGTTGTATTGCTTTGGTTAGAAGGGTAGTATTTTCAGTAATTATACTAATTAATAGACAGATTGTGTCATATATTTGAACTCATTGTGTTTATATGTTATTATGGATGAAAGGATTTTGTGGATGCTACCTTTCCTGCTCGTGTTCTATACCTGCTTCCAGTGAAATGTAAAGGTGTATCTGTCTTCCAATCAGGGATAATGTTGTATATCAATACTGTTAAATTTGCTACGGAATAATCGAGAATAATTTAGGTCTCATATATAAGGCTAAGCCAATCAGAATGCTGGAACTGCATTAAGTGCATTCGTATTGTATACATGTAATTCCTTAATGTATACAGGTTGACCTGTTGATGCCAAACGTAGGAGAGATCATTGGCGGGTCCATGAGAATCTCGCAGTACGAGGAGTTGATGGAAGGATTCAAGCGTGAAGGCATCGATCCTACCAACTATTACTGGTACACCGATCAGGTAGGTGTTACACTTAGTATTACAGGTACACAGATTCGGTAGAAATTACACTTAGTATAACTGGTAGACAGGTCAGGTATGCGTTACACTTAGTATTACTCTTATACAGGTGCTACTCTTATTATTGCTGGTACACCGATCAGATAGGTGTTATACTTAGTATTGCTGGTACACAGATCAGGTAGGTGTTACACTTAGTATTGCTAGTTCACAGATCAGGTAGGTGTTACACTTAGTATTACTGGTACACCAATCAGGTAGGAGTTACACTTAGTATTGTTAGTTCACAGATCAGGTAGGTGTTACACTTAGTATTACTTGTACACAGATCAGGTACACATATCAGGTAGTTGTTACACTTTGTTTTGCTGGTACACATATCAGGTAGGTGTTACACTTAGTATTGCTTGTACACAGATCAGGTACACAGATCAGGTAGGTGTTACACTTAGTATTACTGGTACACAGATTACGTAGGTGTTACACTTAGTATTACTGGTACACAATTCAGGCAGGTGTTACACTTAGTATGACTGGTACACATATCAGGTAGGTGTTACACTTAGTATTACAGGCACACAGATCAGGTAGGTGTTACACTGAGTATTACTGGTACACAATTCAGGCAGGTGTTACACTTAGTATGACTGGTACACAGATCAGGTAGGTGTTACACTTAGTATTACAGGCACACATATCAGGTAGGTGTTACACTACTTATTGTTGATACACATATCAGGTAGGTGTTACACCTAGTATTACTTGTACACAGATCAGGTATGTGTTACACTTAGCATTACTGGTACACAGATGATATAGTTGTTACACTTAGTATTATTGTTACACAGATCAGGTAGGTGTTACACTTAGAATTACTGGTACACAGATCAGGTAGGTGTTACACTCAGTATTACTGGTACTCAGATCAGGTAGGTTTTACACCTAGTATTACTGATGCACAGATCATATAGGTGTTACAGTCAGTATTATTAGTACACCGATCAGGTAGGTTTTACACTTAGTATTACTGGTACACAGATCAGGTAGGTTTTACACTTAGTATTACTGGTACACAGATCAGGTAGGTGTTATACTTAGTATTACTGGTACACAGATCAGGTACACAGATCAGGTAGGTTTTACACTTAGTATTATTAGTACACCGATCAGGTAGGTTTTACACTTAGTATTATTAGTACACCGATCAGGTAGGTTTTACACCTAGTATTACTGGTACACAGATCATATAAGTGTTACAGTCAGTATTATTAGTACACCGATCAGGTAGGTTTTACACTTAGTATTATTAGTACACCGATCAGGTAGGTTTTACATTTAGTATTACTGGTACACAGATCAGGTAGGTGTTATATTGAGTATTACTGGTACACAGATCAGGTACACAGATCAGGTAGGTGTTATACTGAGTATTACTGGTACACAGATCAGGTACACAGATCAGGTAGGTGTTATACTGAGTATTACTGGTACACAGATCAGGTACACAGATAACGTATATGTGTACTGTTTCATGGTCAATTAATTTGTGTAAGGATAAATTTGTTTTACCTCCCTCTATCTAAACTTTGGCGCGAGGCCAGAGGTGACCAGAGAATCATGTCTCCGCATATTATTTTGCCTTGTAATATGAATACGAAAAAGGATTTGCATCTGATTTCTACTTATTTGTATATGTCTACTTTCAGCGTCGTTTTGGCACGTGTCCACACGGTGGGTATGGTTTGGGCCTAGAGAGATTCCTGTGCTGGATCCTCAACAGATATCACATCCGGGAAGTGTGCCTGTACCCCAGGTTTATCGACAGGTGTCGCCCTTAAACAACGCCCACCAACTCTGTGTTTATCGACAGGTGTCGGCCTTAAACAAAGCTCACCAACTTTGTGCTGCAATTTCGTGGACAGGTTAATGGGATGAAACACTGTTTTAAATTAACTTCGAATTCAACGCTGCTGGTGTTATGATTTGTATTTCAACTGGAACATAATGAATATTAGTTTGTTCCCTTACACATTGATTCTTATTTTCTTTTTGATGTATTGAATCTTCTCTTCATGACCATTGTGTTGCTGTGACTGGCATAGTATATATTATGTAGGCGTTGCAAGCGTTACAAATTCTCTCGACTCACTCCCTGTCGGGGTTTTCCAGCTGTGGTTTCGGCAGATAGAGCATGTTATCGCAGGATACGCTAACTTTAAAATTGTTTCAATTGTTACATTGATTTTTACATAATTTATTACATGTCAATGTCATACAATTAAAAGCAATTGAAAGATTCGTTATACGATACTAGCTAAAATAGAAAAAAATATCGTTGACGTCGTTTATAATTACATATATATAATGTGATAGTGTGTGTTGTGTTAAATTGAACAGTCTATAATCAGAACACATTGGTGTGCATATTCATAAAGTAACTTCTATCCGTAAACAGAACTAAATTAAATGATTTCGGTATGGAGATTTACTATTTTACCCGTATTACGATATCTGTTTTATAGAGATATTTTTTACTTCCGTGTATTACTAATATTTTTAAATGTATTCGTTGAATTTGGTGTGTTCTCGCCCCAGGAAGCTGTTTTACATATGTTTTTGTAACAATACATTCAACTTGAATATAGAACGCAACCGAGCATAGGGAACGACATTCCGTGTTAACATAATGCAGAAGTCGTTATTTCACGCTTGTAATTACCTTTTTTGCTAAGTAATGCGTATGTATGTATATGAAATATGTACAACTGGCAGGGACGGATACAGGATATGAGATAAGAGGGTGCACAACTTAAAATAGCAACAAAAACAATTACCAACCAAAACTATACCTACAAGTCGAACAGGAAATGCAGCATTCTAGGACCACAGTCAACCAAAAAGCACGCATAGAAACAAACAGCAATTACAAACATGTATATAAGTCGACGTACGACATCACCGGAATAAAAAGGGGTTTATTATAGGGCTACCACCTTGGAACGGTCAGTGAAAGAATGGCAGTTGGGGTTTAAACCATGCTCTAGGACGCAACAAACCTCATTCGTACCCTAGTGTCATCCCAATAAAACGGGACAGTGTAAATAAAGACACCTTCTCTAACAAACAAGGCAGCATTAATAGGCCATATTAAGTATAAATGATCATGTGTATATTAATAGAAAAAACATAGAAAGCCACAAAGCAAGTACTGAGTGCCTTGGCTTAAGCCATAGGAACAAGAGAACAAACCATTAAGGTTACGACTATACACGAATAAAGACAAGTCTCAGACACTACCGTCCACTGAGGATTTAGGTAGTACGTTGCAGAATGATAGGGTCATAACCTCTTTTGATAACGTTTTAATAAGTTTAATAAAGATTCTATGAAATTGATATGACAAAGAATTTTACGAAGTTTGTAAATCACATCACCTTAGAGGTCAGTTTATGATAGTCCTTGTCGCAGAAGAATTCTTAAATTACTTTTGGATTGCGATAATATAATTTTGCAAAACAAAAACAATCGAAATTTATGGTAACGATAGCCCTAATGGAGTAGCTTCTTAGTTATACACAGATTACGAATATTAAATTCCGACTACAAGTTCTAGAAAAACGAATAAGTTGAGAAACATATACCCTATAAAAGCAGCTCCCCAACCAAGTGCGGATAATTAATAATATAACAATTACAATCATCTCTCTTATCATAGATTTTGGTCATTATTTCTCCATCTTCAATAGAGAGATTTGAATCAAGAAAAGAAGCGACAATATCGGCAATATTAGCTTTGTTGAGTTCAAATTATTTGGGATAGATAGTTTAAGCATAGTAGAAAAGAAAGGATTATCATAGTAGGAAAGAAAGAATTATCAATGTTCAATGTTCAATATGTCATCCAGATACAGAGAGGTGTCATTAAAAGCTTCAATTGTATATGCCTGAGTATTTGGTGCGAGTCCACATGAAATCTCTATCATATCAATACAAATACACATCTGCGACAAGAGATGCACAGTTCGTATACACACAAAAATATTTTCTTCAGTTTAGGGTGAGCAACTTTTATAAGAAAACGACAACCACGAACAAAAACGAAAAACGCGTTTACGTATGAAGTTTCATAACTTTTTAGATTGTAGGGAAGGGCGCGTGACGACAGCGCCTACCCAACCCCCTCAAGCCTCATTCTGGATCCGCCCCTGACTGGATATCGACACTGCGACACTGTCTCTTTGCAATTACTTTTTATGTAAATATATATTATATAATAGTTTAGTTCTATTTATATTTCCGTTTTGCATGTTTCTACCTATCGTCACTGTTTCACTTAATGATCTTATGCTTGCCATATCTAAATCTGCTAAAAATAATCCAGTTAAAACTGTTACAAGTATAACTAGGTCGCGCTAAAGGTCATGATGCGAAGCACTGGGCGAGTAGTATTTTATTTGTAAAGAAAGGCGCAATGGCATGTACACTGTTTGGCAAGTTTATTTACGTTAATATTAATCTTTTTTATGTGTAAAGATTTTGAAATGAATATATCTTATATTGTGCTACTTCAAGTATTACCATTAATGCAATTAATATATAGAGGATCTTACATGAGTGACTGTGTGTTATTGATTTTTATGAAAGAGTTGGATAATATGATAGGATACGAGGCTCTGCCGAGTGTCCTATCGTTTTATTCAACGAGCTTATTAAAGTCAATAATACACAGTCGCGAACGTAAGATTCTGTTTATCACATAACACCTACCTTATTACAATTTACCTTATATATGGCGGCAATTTGTAACAGAAATCACGACGTCGTGTTGTTGTTTTCATGACGTCAGCTACGTTACGCAGCTTAACGCGTACGCTTTACAAATAATGCGACTACACCTTAGACCTAATTTAACGTTAGTAACCTGAATTTTATAAAATAAGACGTCAAATAAAGATAAATAGTTAAGGTGTCTGAACGTATCGTATTATATACCATGCAAACAATTGAGATTAAATGTTTAACTGTATAAAAACACAGTGATTGTGTCTTCATATGCATTTGTCATACGCTAGTGTATAAAGAGAAATAAGTCATGGCATTATTATACTCCCAGAAACCATGTTATGTGATAAAAGAAATTCTAACACAGAGCATTTGTTAATATCTCAGGCCACGCCGAACAACAGCAAATAGTCAACACGGGTTTTTATTAGAACTGTGCTTTCGTTTTGATAAATGATTTAGTTTAGTTTAAACTTATTTATTTTACATCGATTGTAACGAAAGCTCTATGAACTTATTTGAATCACTCTCGATGTCTTCCTGGGTAGAACCAGTACTAAGCAATGCAGATAAAGTGTCTTGCTCAGGGACACAACGCATATGACAATGACGGGAATCGAACCCACGACGTTTGGATCATGGGTCCAACGCTCTACCACTAGACCACAGCGCTCCACAAATGATTTAGTCTCTCGTATGTCTGCAATATCACGCTGTGTTGGTTATTTAAAAAAAGATGTTGTCTAGTAGGGATATAAATATATCTGATAAAAGCATCCACAGGCAATATTACCCTAATCATTTTCGCTTTCAAAATAATCATGTACGAGGACAAGTCGAAAATTTGCATGTGCATTTATCTGTTTTATCATAAATAATAACTTACATACACATTCAACAAAAATGCATGTTGTTTTATTGATGTCAATTTATAATGCTTTTAAGCATCATTTATGTTGTTTTATCATGGAATATTTATGTAAAATACTATCCAGCAACATTCATGTTGTTTAATTTATAATATAATACTGTGCAGCAAACTGTTTGGAACATTTATATAAAATTCACTTCCGCAAAAATCAAGGTGTTTTATCGTGGAACATTTACATAAAACTTCTATATATCTTTTTAAAATTAAAAGGACCTCACAAAAAGACGGTTCATTTACTTTGAAACACCATTAAGATAGTACATGTATGTTCATTATGTATAGACAAAAAGATTACTTTAAAGGTATATTAAAAACAATGTGATGTAAATAATTATATAAAGTGAATTCTAGAGTCGTATTTCTCATAACACTCCTCTTAGGAATAGAATAAAAAAATATGGTGTGTATTCATCGATGCATTAAATTAAAATTCATAATAACGTAATATATTATTGTCTTAAGATCATGGTATCGTCATGTTCGTTTGCTCTATGCTAGTATATTATCAATAACAATAATGATAACCAAATGATGCACTAAAACCAATGCAACTTATAATTTCACCAGGTGTACTAACGTCTCACATATGAATTCATTAGTGACATGTTAATATGTAATCTGTGAGCTTGTTTTTGTGTTAATATATACTCTTTAATAAAAATGGCAATCCATATAAATTGTTGAAATTAATGACGTCCCCAGTTCTTTATATGTACTGTAGTTCTTTATATGTACTGTAGTTCCTTATATGTACTGTTCATTTCTTTATAAAAGTATATTTTAAGATTATTATTTCTCTACCAGTGCAACCGGACTGATTAGAGATTGGCAATCCGTATGTCTGTGTGTCTGCCGATCCACCTGACCGTCCCAACAACTATGTGGATAAAGATTGTCCCTAAATGTGAAAGTTTTAGACATTTATGACTTGATATAATTGTTCAATTTCATTTTCAATCCATTCTGAAACTCTGTGTGGAAACTCAGTTTTTTTCCATCTTTTAACAATATACATACATGTAAACACTTTCTAAAATATATGCCCAATATAATTATGTCTCAAAATTGCACAAGAACGGCAGCAGTTGATCGACATTCGGTTTGTCTAATGAGACACAAAGGGTCTCATTAACCTCAGAATGCATTTGCCATCAAATATAAAAACCCGACCCTCACAAACCTATTACGGGGTGAATAAATGGATCACCATTAATCTGGTGATTGAAATCAAAAAAAAAAATCAAAAAAAATAAATATGTAATATATATAAAAATCCATGTACAAACAACATTGAGCCTTGCATTCCCGATAATAAACAGTATTACCGAATTTGTGCACATCTTAATCCCAATTGTTATATGCAGGGACAATGTCCGGTAAATAGAGGATCTTACATGAGTGCTCATTCATTATTGAATTTATTAAACGAGTTGGCAAAATGATATAATGCGAAGCTCTTGCCGAGCATTATATCATTTTTGCTAACGAGTTTAATACATTCAATAATGAATGAGAACGAATGTTAGATTCTATTTATCACATGACGTCAGAAATTGTCCATTCTTGTGCTCAAAAGTTTGATGAATTTAGTTCAAGCTGAACCTCTCCTTCATCACTTAAAGATTAGTAGTTATATTTGGCACATAAATCTAGCATAAAAGTAATAGGACAGCTCAGTACACTCAGTGAGCTTTGAATTTGGGACCCTCGCATGCAAGGCAGATGCTTCTAGCGATGTCGCCATAAAAGCTAGATCTGTTGCGAGACACTAGTAAAATGATATATAGGGTCGTATAGAAACGACAGCGTCCGAACGCAATGGCATCGTAGGTCCGCACTGTACTGCAAACAAGGACTTGAAAATACAATGAAAGAGACAAAAAACAACAGAAAGGGTGGTGAAGACAGGGTTACCGACTTGGAACGGTCAGTATGCAATAAAGCCCACTGGTTAGCTTGAATCGATTTTATATGCGCACAATCCTCGCTATTATCCTGTCTTCAGCGCCCAAATAGACAAGACAGTGTAAACAAAACTACATCCCATCAAAAGGAAATCTCTAACAATAAAGTCCACATCCAGAGAAACTAACTAAAGATATACATACAAAATAATAAACATCTCTGGATGTATCCAGAATCGTGCTGAACAACCATAATAGTTGCAGCTAAAGAGAAAACAAATCTAGGGTACGACCAGAAAACCCGAGGGACGAAAGCTCATGCACCCACCTCCCTTAGTTGGGGTTTCAGTAGGTACAATAATAGACTCCAAAGAGGTAGTCCAGTCATCGCACAAGTGAAAAGTGAAGCGTAATGACTGACTGTAGAGGGGTCAATCACTAAACATTCAGTGCGCTGTAAAACCAAAGGGTTATATCCTTTTCTGGTGAACTTCCTGATTAAATTTTTAAAGCGGTCAGGAAACCCGTCAGACCCCTTTAACTTTCGAAGTTTATAGACCACATCTCCATAAAATGAGGGTTGTGATATGCCTAGTCGCAGAAGTGTTTTAAGGTTGGTGTTGTACTTTTCCAGCAGGCCCTCGTTGCGGCGGTAGAATTTAGAGAAAGATCTACGTAGTTTGTGATAACGAAAACCCTGCTGAAGAAGTTTACTTGTAATAACTTGATTACGATCATTGAAGTCTATAACATCATTACACGCTCTAGCAAATCGAATGAGCTGGGAGATATACACCCCATATGAGGTAGCACGAGGTACATCTCCATCCAGGTGTGGATAGTTAACGATGTTAAAATTGAAATCATCTATCTTATCATAGATTTTAGTATGAATACAATCATTCCATATAGTAACGCGCTTATAACCTATATATGTACATACATACCTCCATCCTTTTACCGTTAGATATCTGAATCCCATAATTAACCTTTTGATATTTTTCACCCACAAATATCACACAACCCTGGCTCCTATGTACCCAAACAATACATATCCTGGTCTCGGCACCAATGACAACATATAAGGAAACATAGGTACACCCAGCGAGGTTTGAATTCGGGAATTCTCGCATGCAATGAAGACGCTCTACCGATGAAAAGCTAGCTTTGTGGCGAGACGTATCGGTCAATATATTTCTGTGCCAGATGGTTGGTTGGTTGAATGGTGTCTCGGGTTATGTAGTACTAGAACTATGTACCTAGCCATCCGCAAGAATGAACATTTATTGACTTACAAGTCAAGCTCCGATTGAGATTCGAACCCGCAGTGGTAGTAGACCAGTTTTCAAACGCACTTGCATTGAGATATATACACCGACAAAGTTTGGTAAAGATAGCATCCCATAAGCTCTGCCGGCCTGAAAATGCTATCAAATACTTTTAATTTCATACAAGATCTTAAATAAGTGAATATTATACTCCGAGTTCATCGTATCATTTGTGTTTTTGTGCTCCGAGCGTGGTCGTATCATAACCCGCCGTAAGTCGTATCCATTTTTCCTTATACCCTCCCACATTTCCCCTGGTTTCTATTTAAACAAGCTATACGTGGCTTAAACTTTCAAATGCCTGTTTGTTATACATTTCAGAACAGACCAAACATCTACAAAAGTGTCTTCCCAACTGCCCTACTTATTTTTAAAACTAGCGGCATCACCAGGTTTTGAAAGAGAAAGAAATATTGTATATTAACGTTTTCTCCCGATGTGAAATGACCCTACTAAGTCATTAAAGTAAAATATGCTATGAACAAAACGTGTAACATTTTATTTTTTTAGATTTTTGGCAATTTTATTTTTCCCCTTCTAGTAAATAAATGGCTTATAGAACATTGCAACCTCTATCAGATTTAACTTTCCTCATAATAGATTCTTGTTTACTGTTGGGTGAAAGTACATTAAATTTGTTGTCTCAGATCAATCATATACTCCTATTATACAACATATAATATGTTATACCCTTTATTGTACCCCCGCTTTCACAAAGTGAACTGGAGGCTATACAGTAATCACGCTGTCCGACGCGTCGCGTCGCGTCCCCCGTCGCGTCGCGTCCAGTCCCGTAACACATTTTTGTTCCGTCGTGTCCCGTCGCGTAACACATTTTCAATACTTGCATATCTCAAACACTTTTGATTGAATGGATTGTTCCCAAACTTCTTACACTTATAACAACTGATGACCTTTCGCGTCCCGTAACACATGTTTGTCCCGTCGCGTCCCGTTTGCGTAACACATTTTAATACTTGCATATCTCAAACACTTTTAAATGGATTGTTCTTCAAACTTCATATACTCATAACAACTGATGAACTTATGTCCCTTTACATCACCTATCATTGATTGCCTAATGTATTACAGAAGTATGGCCCTTTGTTTGACATACACTCTTCCCCTCTAATATTGTATAATGATATGTTTAACACATATTTTCTCAAACATTTTCAAATTGATTGTTCCCAAACGTCATTTACACATAACATATGATGACCTTATGTCTCTGTACATCACCCATCATTGATTGCCTTATTTATTACAAAATTATGGCCCTTTGTTTGACTTAGAATTTTCCACTCTAATATTGTATAATGACCTGTTAATACCTTTTTCTCAAACATTTTTGATTTGACTGTTCCCAAACTTCATGTACACATAACAACTGATGCCTAATTTATTAGAAAATGATGGTCCTTTGTTTGACTTGATTTCCATTCTAATGTTGTATAATGTCCTGTGAACACATTTTTTCTCAAACATTTTCGAATTGATTGTTCCCAAACTTCATGTACACGTAACCACTGATCACATTATGTCCTTCTACATCACACATTGTTGATGCTTAATTTATTACACAATGATGTCCCTTTGATTTATAATATTTCACTCCATAATGAACTTCAAGTGGCTTTCACTTTAACACTTCATGGATTGTTATTACACCAGGCATACAGTTCACACGTGACGATATAATGTGTCTCTGCATTAATGTTTTTTCGATTCTGCAATTTTTTTCACAGAATTATGGACCTTTGTTGTACGTAGAATTTCTTTCTCCTTAAAAGATTAACAGATATTTTAGACATAATTATTCTTAATTTTGCCCATCATCGGCTATAGAATGGTCACGTAACGGATTATCTAGTAGTCGTGTTTCACGACGCTCTGTTAATTTTGTGAAAAAAGATAGAGTGAAAAGAGAAAAAAGAAAGAAAAGCAATGAAAGTGGACCAGACATTCCTTTGTGTAAATCAGCAAAACATGGCGGATCGCCCGAGGGGTTGAACTGCAAGTAAGTGACTCGATAAAGCAAGCTAACTCAGTGTTTTTTTTATTTTTCTACGCCTACAAAGATGAACACTTCTTAACCACAATTATTCAGTACACCTAAACTTAACGTTTCGATGACAAATGTAAACATGGAGGAAACTGCTGATTTAATTGTCGTTCTTAAGGCAATGAATTCACAATTGTGCGATGTTGATAAGAGGTTAGAGAAGCTTGATATTTTAGAGAAAAATCCATGAGAAATAATCTATTGTTTGGAAATATCCCAGAGGAACTACGATAAGTACCCGAGCAAACTGAGCGGTCCTTGATGCAGTTTATGGAAGATAAACTTAAGCTGGCGAAAGCTACTGTGGATGGCATCCAATTCGAGAGAGTACATAGAATGGGAGCACGTAGTGAAAATGCTAGTTCCAGAAAAATAGTGGCCAAATTTTGTTTTTTCGAAGATCGGAAGATGATTCGCAAATTGAGAAACAATTTAGACAATACTGAATTTTATTTTCATAAACAATTTCCGAGGAAAATTGTGAATAAAAGACGAAATTTGGTACGCAAAATGAAGGAGGCTAAAAGGAATGGTAACTCTGCCTGGATAAGCTATGTTACTCTGTTCGTGAATGGTCGACCAGTTTCTGGAGACATGGCATAGGGACGCGACGAGGGTAACCTGAAAGGTATCTCTTGGAACTGTAATGGTTTAACCAAAAATAAAACAGAGAGTGTTGGATTTGTAAATATTTTAAAAAACTATGATATTATACTATTATATGAATCTTAGACTAGTAAATGTAGCGATATAGAGTTAAGTGGTTATAAATGTTACAATTTTTATAGGAAATTTCAGCATAGAAACGCTAAAAGATGTAGCGGAGGTATTGTTTAGTATTGTAAAAATGCTATTAAAAGTGGTATTGAAATTGTGCGAAACCATCATGATAATATTATATGGATAAAATTAGATAAGCATTTCTTTAAAACTGATCAAGATGTATATCTGTGTCGTGTTTATATTTGGTGTGCAGATGCTCCGGCACATAATGTTGTAAATGTAGATCTTTTTCAAATATTGCAAGATGACATATACTATTTTGAAAATAGGGGTATTCCATTAATTGTAGGTGATTGGAATGCACGCGTGGGCAGCGGTTGTAAAAAATACTATATTGTTTGTGATAGTGTTGTAAGCGATCTCGACGATAAATAGTATATGCCTGATTTACCATTACTGAGATTTTCCATGGATAATGTTTGTAATGCACTGGGAACTAAGCTTAATCGTCTACAATGAGATTGGCTAAAGGTCGGCTCGGTAGTGATCACTCGATAGGGTCCTACACTTACACAAATCAAAATGGTGTGAGTGTTATTGACTATCTTTTATTGAAAGAATATAATTTCAATCGTGTAAATGATTTAAAAATCGAACCTTTAAATGAGTGGTCCGATTATACACCGCTTTCCATTACAGTTAATTGTGTTAAACCCAAATGCGTTAAGTCGACTACGGAGAGGGTAGCATTTACATGAGATGAAAATTGCCGCGGCGCGTTTCGTAGTAGATTTATTGGTAGATTAACGGATCTGAATAATATATCGTTCAGTATAAACGCTTATCATGGGGACAGTGTTAATAGCTCTATTAATATTTTTGTGAAGGTTATACGCGATGCCGCGGATCCTCTGTTCTCCAATATATATATAGATAATTGATCGAGTGCGTTTTGCAAATACTGCCGATAAAAAATCTGTTTGATAATGAGTGCTTTACTGCTAAAAATATTTATAACAAGTCATTAAATCAATATAATAAGTGTAAATCGATAGAAAATATAGTTGAATTGCATATTAATAAAAAAAGTCTTATAAAATGCTTATAAAGAAAAAACGGCGTGCGTATGAAAATAAGAAGTTGAGTGAGATGGAGAATTCGAGGCATAACAAGCCTAAAGTTTTTTGGAAGTTATGTTTACGAACAAATAAATCGAAAAGTAAAAACCTAAGTCTTGAGAGATTTTATAATTATTTTTTCAGATGTCAACGGAGATTTTTCAAGTAGAAAATGATGAAGCAGAATATTTTTGCCAGCAGCATGATTTTAATGAAAACAGTTGTAATTTTGAAAAAATTGTTACAATTATAACAATTGCTGAGGTAGAATCTGTTGTTCGTTCTTTGAAGCGAAATAAGTCAATTTCTGGAGACTTTGTCATGAATGAATATTTCCTCAAATCAGTAGATATCATTTCCTCGCATCTTGTTGATTTATTTAATGCTGTACTAAACTCGGGATATTTTCCAGAAAAATGGACCGAGGGAATTATTATACCTTTGTTTAAGACCCTGACGACGTAAATAATTATAGAGGAATAACCCTTGTCAGTTGTTTGTCCAAAATCCTTACCGATATTTTAAATAAAAAGATAAGTAAATGGTGTGAAGATAATACTATTATATCAGACGCCCAATTTGGTTTTAGGTCGGGTCGTTCAACTATCAATGCAATTTTTGTATTACAATCTGTTATTCAAAAGATATTAAATGAGAAAGATCGATTGTATAGTGCATTTGTTGATTTGAAAAAAGCTTTTGATAGCGTTTATAGGAATGCCTTATGGCTAAAACTTTATAAAATAGCTACTTAGAATAATAAGAGACATGTACTATAAAGTAAAATCTTGAGTTAAAAGTTGCAATAGTTATTCAGATTTTTTCGAATGTTCAATCGGTCTAAGGCAAGGGGAGGTAATTTCCCTGATAATTTCCCCCTTTTCGTTGAAGATTTAGAGTTATTTTTACAAAATGATATTAGTTCAGGTCTTACTATCGATGATATTACTCTTATACTTCTGCTTTTTGCTGATGATATGCTTTTAGTAGGAAAATCACTGATGATATGCTTTTAGTAGGAAAATCACCTGATGATATGCTTTTAGTAGGAAAATCACCTGATGATTTGCAGCAAGATTTAGATTTATTACTAGCTTATTGTAATAGATGGGGATTAGAAGTAAATTCCGCCAAAACCAAAATTATGTTTTTTAGGGAAAGGGGCCAATTAAGACAAAATGAGTCATGGACATATAACGACACTTAGAAATAGTTAACAATTTTAATTATCTGACTCCTTTGTTGGATCCATTTTGAATTATGGGTGTGAAGCCTGTGGGTTTTCTAAGTCGATAGAAATTGAATGAATTCACGTAAAAGTTTGTAAATATATTTTAAATATTTACGGGGAACTTGGGCGGTATCCATTGTATATATAGCGCTGTGTTAGAATTGTTAAATATTGGTGCAAAACAGTTAACTCTGACAATATTATAATTTCTTCTATTTACAATAATTCAGTCAAAAAAATAGAAAATTGGCGTAATAATTGGACTGGGAATGTTAAAATGTTTCTAAACGAGTATGGCTTTGGTTATGTTTGGAATAATCCAAATAGTGTTCCTTTGAAAACATTTCATACTGTTTTTAAACAGCATTTAATCGATTGTTTTGTTCAAACGTGGAACAGCGATGTTGCAAATAATAGAGTTTTGTCAATGTATATACATTTTAAAGGTGTATTTGAATATGAACCATAACTCGATATTTTGCCATATAACATGTATAAGTTGCGAATTGTTTTAGCAAAACTAAGACTATCGTCGTATTCACTGCGAATTGAAACTGGGCGCTACTCACAGAACAGATTAGAAAGAAGTCAACTTATTGTACCATTTGTAATTCTAATGACATCGAAGATGAATACCATTTTGTTTTGATTTGTCCTGTATATGATAATATATGAAGAAAATACATTAAAAGTACTATTATAATCGTCCAAGTGTTTTAAAATGCATAGAGCTAATGAAAACACGTAATAAGAGAGAGTTGTTTAATTTATCTTGGTTTATGAAAAAGCATTTGATACTCGTAAAGATTTATTGTTAAATCAAAACTAGGTATATCCTCGAATGAAAAATATTATCAATTAATTATTTATGTTATTGCTTTTGAGATAATGAGAACTTAATTGTCTTTTTAATTTAATATTTAAGTTAATATGCGTAAGTTAAAGTTCAGTGTCATTTTCACGTATTTATTCAATTATTTAATATTACAAATTATTCAATAATACAATTTATATGAACCTAGTGTGCAAAATTATGTGATTTTTTGTTTTTGTTTTTGTTTTTTTTGTTTGTTGTTTGTTTGTTTTGTTTATTCTGTCACGAATATGTTTGTATATTGTATATGATGATAAACTTGCAAAGTTTAAATTAATAAAAATATCTGTCTGTCTGTCATAGCAAGAAAAGCGGGGGTATTCGCCAACTTCAGTGATAGTTCTAGTTTGATGTGCCATTTACGTTTTTCACAGTTTTTGTCAACGGACGTTGTGGTCGTCCAATGGATAGCATACTCAGCTTTGAATCCACTGAACACGGTTTGAAGTATTACTGGCATCACAGGGTAACTTCGAGGTGTCTTGCTAGCCTCGTTCTTCTGATGGGTATAATGTACTCGACGCATCGCATCACCGCATCACTCATCTGTATCCGTTTCACACTATATATTGTGCCCGACGCATCGCATAACCGCATCACTCATTAATAATTATCAGTGTCACTCTATAATGTGCCCGGCGCATCGCAACACCGCATCAATAATCTGTATCTGTTTCACACTCTATAGTGTGGCCGACGCATCGCATCACCGCATCACTCATCTATATCAGTTTCACAGTCTATAATGTGCCCGACGCATCTCATCACCGCATCACTCATCTATATCAGTTTTACACTGTATAATGTGCCGGCACAACGCACCAACGCATCACTCATCTATATCTGTTTCACACTCTATAATGTACTCGACAAATCGCGTCACCGCATGACTCATCTATATCAGTTCCACACTCTATACTGTGCCAGCACATCGCAGCAACGCATCACTCATCTATATCTGTTTCACACTCTATAATGTGTTCGACCCCTCGCGTCACCGCATGACTCATCTATATCAGTTCCACACTCTATACTGTGCCAGCACATCGCAGCAACGCATCACTAATCTGAATCAATTTCACACTCTATAATGTGCCCGACACATCGGAGCAACGCATCACTCATCTATATCAGTTTCACACTTTTACATATTTTCCCCACGAATCGCATCACCGAAGCATTCATCTATATCATGTTCAAACTATATACTGTTTAGTTTAGTTTAGTTTAAACATATTTATTTTACATCGATTGCGAAACAAGTTATTGCAACTTAGATTAATCACTCTCGATGGCTTCCTGGGTAGAACCAGTACTAAGCAATGTGGATTAATTATCTTGCTCAAGGATAAATAACGTGGCTGCGGCGAGGATCGAACCCACGACCTCTCGATCTGGAGTTCGGCGCTCTACCACTGGACCACGCACTCCACTAACTATATACTGTGCCTGACACATCGCAGCACCGCAGCACTCATCTGTATCAGTGTCACACCATATAATGTGCCGTACGCATCGCAGCACCGCATCACTCATATATGTCAATTTCACACTATATAATGTGCCCGACCATCTATGTCATTTTCTCAATCTATAATATCCGACACATAGGATCACCACCTCACTCACCTATGTCAATGTCACACTATATAATCTGCCCATCCCGACGGAGTTTTTTGCAAGAATCAATTCCTTTAAATAGAGAACCAAGTTTGTATAAATAAAGACCTTGTGAGATATATCGGGTCACGCGGGTCAATGATTTTATGTTTAGAGGTTAATACATGGGTCTTCGGAAATGATTTATTGCCTGACAGAATCATTGGACACACGCATTGGACATAAGTTACTTATTTTGAGATTATTAGTCAATCTTGAAGTGTTTAACTCATATTTTTCAAACCAGTATATTGCCTTAAGTTTCAAATACTTGTACCATTCATTCATGAAGAATTTACTACAAGCAGTCTTTTGGATTAAGAGCGTGACCTATGGACAAACACCATCGATAAACCTACGGTAATCACTAAGTCGGATAGAGTCTATGCAGAGAAATATTCACCTCCCGTTCGGTTTCCTAATGGTGAATATTTCTCTTCATAGCCTCTATCCTATACTTAAAGAAATAATTGATAATTTTAATTCTAAATTCATTCTTTTAGTATGACAGAAATGGCAATTTATAAATAATCAGAGTATTAAGCACGTATTAAACATATTATGACTTATTCATTCAAATACATTTATCAGGCAATGTCAATAAAATGCTGTTGCGATACAATTCCCGATAAAATCTATATTTCCTATTATAAGATTGGATTTCGTATTCACTTAAATGTCATTGAACCAAATGGTTTAAAAGTGCAATAACACATGTCATTTTTCTTTAAGCGTTTTAATGATGCATCTGTTATTAATACTAATCTACTGATAACAAACAAATCCAAATAAGAAGAATAAAACTTAACTCAACCTAACACCATGCTATCACATAACATGCCTTCTGGGAGTGTAATAAATCCATGATTTATTTCTCGTAATACACTAGTGTATAACAGACGCAATGAGGAGCGAATCACTGTGTGTGTTTACACTAAAACATTTAATCCATTTTTTTTGCTTGCTATATCATACCATGCGTTCAGACACCTTAAATATGTATCCTTATTTTAAATCTTACTTTATAAAATGTATGTTAGTAGCGTTAATTTTAGTTTAAGGTGTCGCATTATTTGTAAGTGAACCTGTTACATCAGCGTAACGTAGCTGATGTCACAATAACAACAAAGTGACGTCATGATTTCTCCTGTTTTCTTCAAGCGTTTTAAAGATACATCCATGTTAATAATATTAATCTACTGATAACAAACAAATCCAAAAAAGAAGAATGAAAATTAACTCAACCCACCACCATTTTATATATTACATGCATATGTATTTTTATCACATAACATACCTTCTGGTAGTGTAATAAAACCATGACTTATTTCTCCTCGTAATACATTAGTGTATTACAGACGCAAATGAGGCCCGAATCACTGTGTGTGTTCACATTAAAACATTTAATCCCATTTTTATTTGCATGGTAAATTGCTGCCGTATACAAGTTAAATGGACAACATTAAAGTGAAACTTACACGTCATAGGCGTGTTATGTGATAAATAGAATCTTACATTCGTGACTGTGTATTATTGACTTTAATACATTCGTTGGATAAGAGGAAAGGGTACTCCGCAGAGGCTTGTATCTTATCATTTTATCCAACTTGTTTAACAAAATCACTCATGTAAGGTCATCTATATATATATGAAAATATAGTCAAATAGAGCAACAACGGTTACACAAACATGATCATGACACACAACAGCTTTCAAATCATCAATCACTGATTAAAATAACATGTTGTAGTATATCTAAATATAAATGGTTCATGATATAGTGCAATATCATTTTAACCGTATTAAAATACGGCCTGTATATTTATGTATTTAGACACTAATCATGTACCTGCTATTTATTACATAACTGTTTGTGTGGGATTGTTATAAAGCAGTTACACACATATCATAATAAACTACAGTAACAAATATTCAAATGAATGCCGAATTATCGCTTGGTCTGTTTCGTTCAACTCTGTGTGCAATCGCATATACTACGATATCTCTCTCTCTCTCTCTCTCTCTCTCTCTCTCTCTCTAGAAA
Source organism: Cyrtodaria siliqua (assembly GCA_037043455.1). Lineage (NCBI taxonomy): Eukaryota > Metazoa > Mollusca > Bivalvia > Adapedonta > Hiatellidae > Cyrtodaria > Cyrtodaria siliqua. Next base: position 51,595 of record JAWPHD010004741.1, on the reverse strand, counting down.
CTATTCTCTAACAGAGCTCTTTGGGTAAAACTGATACCCGTATGATGCTCGACACAAAGGTTTTAACACGCACGATATGCATATATAGGCACATACAAACAAACTCGTTTACTTAAACACTCCGTCCTGATGGAAAGTTCTATAAAAAGTAAACATGCTGTATACATTAGAAAATTGCGTTTAACCGTACGCAACAATAATATAATGTATACATCATTTTGAAACTTTAACTAGATGCATGCCATAATTAGATATAGGCAAAAAAGAACAATATGATATTAAAGAAATACACACATAAATATAGAGCATTGAACATTAAAGTAAATGATATTGTTATATAGTTAATTTTGATTTATAATTCAATGGACTTAATCGAAATCATTTAGACAATGCAACCTGTATGACAAATTGCAAAAGGAATATAGCTTAACTCTAACATCCTCGATGATCGTGGTATTTTCATTTTATTTTTTTTATTTGTTTTCAAAATTCGTTTGCATTGCTCTTCTATTCTGTCTAACCATATCGAACAAACAAAATCTCCGTTACTAAACAATCTACAAGTAAGTCCAGGTGCATGTTAGAAAAAAGACATTTGGAAATCTCCAAACATGATAAATTTGAAAAATATTGCAGTCAAATTTTGATTACCACTTCTCATCATGATCACTTGATAATCGACGTTTGTCTATCGTTCATCCAACGATCCCACTAAGCAAGAATACGAACTTTGTTTTAATCCTGGTCAATAAGCGCATCTGAGTCTTTGAGAAGTGCTATACGAGTAATTCATTTTTAACATATGAAATGCAGATTAATAACGACATATTCAGTGCATGTTATTATACTTGTTATATAAACACCGTTACACATGGCAAATACTAATACACACTATATCCAATACAAAAAAGCCGTATATATTGTTATCTATATCATATCCAATTGAGGCAGAACAATTGAAAATACATATAACGTCCTCTTCTACCACACAAGTTTGTCATATAGTAATATTCAAAAAGTAATGTTTTTAAAGCTACTATCTAGATACTAGAACAAAACAATCTTTAACAATTTTCAAAAACTTCAAATCGATAAACAATAATGAATGCACTGAATTACAATATAATTATCCAATGTTTAACCTAAAATGACAATACCATAAAAAAAAAAATATATATATATATAAAAAATGAAACAAACATTAAAAAAACCTAAAAAAACATAAAATAAAAAAACATGTAAACATATATAAAACAATTAGAAAAATACTAAAGCACGTGTAAGACCAGTTGGTGCCACCTCAACTTTGTAAGAGTATGCATGTCAGAAATATGCACCACCTGCTCTGCACTTGTTTATACGAACGTGATAAAAAATGAATAGTCTATGCAAATGATTAGCTATGCGAATAATAAAATATGCTATATCAGGACTTCGTTATTTAGTAGGCATGGCAAGTATTTGTGAACATCCGAGAGGAGTTTGATATTCTCGACATGCAACTTGAAAATAAAACATTACTTTCAATGTGTGGATGAAATATAAAGTATAAGTGTTATCTCCCTTTGTACGAGTATTTTTCTCCATCTTTCCTGCATTATTTAAATTAGAAAATAAAATATTAGCATTTTTAGCATTTGAGATTATTTAATTTGAGCCTCTTGCAGACATGATACGTCGTGCATTTGCTGTCCGAATAATGTGTCAGAATAGAGCGACACATCCAAAATGTCCCGAATTTGTTGAATAACTTTCATAGTTCCCGTTGTTGATGAGGAAGCATGGCTAAATGTAAGGCTGGGATAAACATGAATATTGTGTATCTTCTCGACCGGTGCATGTTTTATAGTATGGTGAGTATTTATTTATAATATAACACTTAGGTGTCCGATCTCACCCGAATCCACTCTAACGTATAAAACCGCGGAACACAACGAAGTGTGACATTGTAAGTTTGGATATTTAGTTAATTGGACAACATTATGTCTGATAGGCACACGTTTTTATTTCCGTACAATGCACCGTGAATACACCATAGCTTAATATGTATGATATATAGGTGGCAACTATAGATTCACTTCTATGTGTATTATTTCGAATGAACAAATGTTCTTGCGGGCTTTGTATTACAGTTTCTTTTGTTATTTTCCTCCCAGATGTCTTATCTTCTCTTACGGTATGACCTCTATATAAGACCTAACCAACTTTCTTTTCGTTGAGTTCATTATAGTTGCTATCATTCTGCTTACACATAATTACACATTTCAAAATATACAAAAGAAATATGAAAATGGTAAAATATGACGAGACAATTGAAAGTATTCAAAGCCTTTATTTAATGTCCAATGAGTGGGCGAGATGTATAAGATTTCAAAAAACAATATAACATTAACCAGGTACATTACGCATTTTATATCACTGTCAAACTCAATGACTGAATGGCGTCAGTGTTGAGTTTGGTATTTTTATATGCTATAATCTATTTTACTTGCAATTATTTCGTGGAATGAAGCTTTTGTGTAAATGGGGTGAGTGAGAGAAATGATTAGAACAACTGTGAAAAACAACATAATTTAAAATAATAATAATAATAACAAATCTGTTTATTTTTCATATATCTCAAACAAAGCTTTTTGCAAAAAAAAAGTAAATAAAAAAAATGCTTTGTTTCACCATGTTAAACTGAATGATTTCAAACATATTGATACAGATATAAAAATCGAACAGGAAAAGCAGCATTCAAGGACGACAGTCAACCACACAGAAACAAAGAACAAATTTACATATGAATAAAAGGCCAACTAAGACATCACAAAAAAAAAGGCTTGACAATAGGGTTACGCTGGGGGTTTAAACCAGGTTCTAGGGTGCACCAAACCGCACTCTTACCCTACCGTCAACCCAATAAAACGGGACAGTGTAAATAAAAAATCCCCGCCATGAACTATTCTCTAACCAACAAGGCAGCATTATGTTGCTTATGTTGCACATTTGAATTGAATTATAATTACAAATAAACTTAACATTTATTTATCCATTTACTATACTGAGTACTTGCCCAAGCAGAATATTGGTTTTCTACGGAGTTTTTTAAATTTCGATCCATATATTGGTGGTCAGGCAGAATAAGTTTGACAAAGGTGAAGAAGGCATTATTTTTAAATAAAAATTGTGACTTTTCTGGAAACCGTTCAGAATTGTTCAAGTACAAGCAAGAGAAAACAAAAAGACAACGACGAAGGCAATCTACCATAAACATGTAGATTGCAATCATGTTAAAATACGAGTATCTTGAGTTCCTTTTTATGTCCGAGATATACAGATTTGCGGTAACAACAATAACTACATAGGTACACTGATGGTACGAACTTAGTAGATTGTGTACCATATACTTTAATGTACAAACACGAAAATATTCCTACGGAAATAGTCCACCAAAAAAGCTTACAACCTCTACAGCTTTCCTGCTTACCCAACCAATGAAGCCTTCCTCCTCCTGACGTCGCATTTCAGCCACCCTTAGATCATTGATAGCGTCTAATCGTTTCTGAAGATTTGCCTCATCTCTTTCGCTTTGTTCTTTAAGTTTGACTAATTCTTCCTGTTTCTGTTTCTCCATTCTATCGATTTCAATTTGTTTATCTTCCTGCTGTTTCTTTACGATCCGGTTCTGTTCAGCTAACTCTTCTGCCGCTTTACGTTTTACTGTGAAAATAAAGACAGCCAATAAAGTTAACTTTTTTTTTTACATGTTTACTTTGTTATATGTATATAATTGATGATCTCATTGACGATTAGTCAAGGGCAGACTTTTATAATAATGTCATAATCCATAAATACTGAGGTAGTATAATGAAGGAACCTAAATATAATTTCCGTTTTGGTTGGATTTGCTCGTCTTTTATTGTGAATCAACCTTCACCTGGTACCTCATGATACTCCAAATAAGCTAATATGCTACTGCGAGTAAATATTGTTTATTCTTTAAAGTAGCTATTCCACCCTCAATAGGCACATTTTACATTATAGGTACACCGTTCCTAAACCTGCCGACGACGAGGTGCATATATAACATAAAATTTTTGAGAATCAAAACTCTATAGACAACTCTATAGACACAATATAACCGGCTATAAACAGCCAGGCCAAACCACGAAACGGGATCGTCGAAATACGAGACAGATCTAGCAACGCATAATTCATTTTACGCATATTCCATTAACCCTTTAATAAACCTGTACTTTTAATCATCACACACACATATATATATATATAAGGGTGAGAAACTACATACATCTACAAAATACCTTTCAAAAAGCACTGGATCCCCGAGGGGATACGAAAATGTTGGAACAAATTAATAGATGGGGAAATAAACATTTATACAGTGCTACAGTTTATAAAAACCCAAGCGCTTTCGGCTTTACGCCTTCATCAGGGGTACACAAACACGAAAATAACAAATACGAAACAAAAAAAACACTAAAATACACGGCAGTTTAAATAAAACTCTTTAAAAAAACAACTTATCGTTTGGCAGTGTTGTAGAAACTGGATACTTTGAATAGACACTCTGGAGTCAAATGTGATACTAATAAAAGAACATATCTGGTTGGATGAGGGTAAAAGGGTACAGTTTTACAGGGTACAGTTTTACCCTCATCCAACCAGCTATGTTCTTTTATTAGTATCACATTTGACTCCAGAGTGTCTATTCAAAGTAACCGGTTTCTACAACACTGCCAAACGATAAGTTGTTTTTTAAAGAGTTTTATTTAAACTGCCGTGTATTTTCGTGTTTTTTTGTTTCGTATATGTTATTTTCGTGTTTGTGTACCCGTGATGAAGGCGTAAAGCCGAGAGCGCTTGGGTTTTTATAAACTGTAGCACTGTATAAATGTTTTTTCCCCATCTATATATATATATTATTATTATTATTATAGGACATGGACCTGAACACGTGTGTAGATACACGGTTTAAAAGTGTAATTTTGCCGTTATTTGGCGTGTTTGTTTCTTTAAGAACCTTGAATCTAGTTTTCAGATCTTACTTTCATCCTCCTTTTCTTTCTTCGTCATACGTTTGTCTGCCGCAAGAACAGATTGTTCTTCATTCCCGGTTTGCTTCGTAAATTCAAGATACATTATGGATTTCTAAAAATAGAATAAAAATTAGAATGAGATGTTTTATGCTAGAGTTTTTGTTATGTGAGAAAAACAGATGTCTTCCCCCACTGTACAACCAAGTTAAGATATGTTTGATAGTATATAAGGCACAACCTTGTTAAGATATGTTTGGAAGTGGACAGGGAAAATTTTCGGATAACCTAAAGGATTTGTGGAATTTATTGTTTATGTAACATGAAAAGACAAAAAACAATAGTAAAACTATAAAAATGTGTAGCGCTGGCAGTCACATCAAATAAAACTGTATATTTAATTAAATTAGTCTGAAAATTAGGTCAAGGTCATTCATATTGACCTGGTTGTGGTACGAAAATACTGATGTCAATCCAACAAGCGGTTTATGAAGAATAACGGCGACAACAAATTTAAAGTTAAAATGGTCAAGGGCCATAACTCCGTCAGAAATTACTAAACCAAAACGCGCACGGGAATGGCACAACTAGATACCATACCGATGCTCCTACCAAGCTTCGTTGAAATGCAACAAGCGGTTTCGGGGGAGTAGTGATGACAAAAAGATAAAGTTAAAATATCAAAGGGTCAACAATCATCGCACCGGAACACAAACATGAAATGCACAACTAGAAATCATATCAATCCTTCCAATCAAGTTTCATCGAAATCCAACATGCGGTTTAGGAGGAGTAGCGGCGAAAGCACAAAATATATCAATAGGCCATAACTACAGTACAAATCATCAAACCAGAACACAAACGCGACATACACAACTAGACATCATACCGACGATTCCTATTAAGTCCGTCAAAATCCAACAAAAGTTTAGGAAGGGGTAGCAGCGACAGTAAATTTAAAGTTAACATGTCAAAGTGTAACAACGTGGTCAAACATCATCGAACCGGAACACAAACACAATACGCACAACTAGACATCATGCCGATGCTTCCTGCCAAGTTTCGTCAACATTCAGAAAGCGGTTTAGGAGGAGTAGCGGCGACAACCAATTTAATTATAACATGTCAAAGGTCCGTAACTCCGTCAAAAATAATCGAACCGAAACAAAAACGCGACTTACGGACTTTAATATTCGTAATCTTTGTATAACTAAAAAGCTACTCAATCAGGGTTACAGTTACCATAAACTTCGTAAAACCTTTGCAACGTTTTATTATCGTAACCCTGATCTTCTTTCCAAATATAAAAGTAATTTAAGGACTCTTCTGCGACAAGGACTATCACAACCTGACTTCTACGGTGATGTGATTTATAAACTTCGTAAGATTCTTGGTCATGATCACTTTCATACTATCTTTTTTAAACTTGTTAAAAGGTTTATCAAAAGAGGTTACGACCCTATCATTTTGCAACGTACTGCATGCTTGGTGGTGGACCCTTTTACAGATCGCCACTATGCTTTCCTCTTTAATTGTACGATGACCGGACAGGCTGTGGACCCTATGATGACGCCTATCTAAAGCCCATTGGGACGGTGGCGTTTAATATTTGTCTATGATCTTTCTTGTCGTGCCCTTAATGGTTTATTCTCTTATTGCTCTGGCTTCTGCGAAGTCATTGAGTACCTTCATTGTGGCTTTCTAGGTTATTGTTTTGTTCGTATTATATTTACACGAGCATGTTTGTGTTTTACTTATATTGCCTATTGATGCTGCCTTGTTGGTTAGAAATTAGATCATGGCATGGATTTCTTTATTTACACTGTCCTGTTTTAATGGGATGACAGTAGGGTAAATGTGAGGTTTGGTGCACCCTAGAACCGGTTTAAACCCCCATTGGCCTACTTTGCCACTGACCGTTCTAAGGCGGTAGCCCTATTGTCAACCCGTTTGTGTTTGTGATGTCGTTTACTTCTTTTATTATTACTTTTGCCTTCTTGTTTGTCTGTTTACATGTTTGTTTCTGTGTTTTGTGGTTGACTGTCCTCCTTGAATGCAACTTTCCGTGTCCGATCTTTTTATATTTCTTTACGTTTTATTGGGATGACAGCTGGCAGCGTAAGTGTGAGATTTGGTGAACCCTAGAACTAGGTTTAAACCCCCAGCGGCAATTTTTGCCACTGACCGTTCCAAGACGGTAGCCCTATGTCAACCCATCTGTGTTTGTGATGTCTTATTTGGCCTTTTCTTCATATTTAAATTTGTTCTTTGTTTCTGTGTGTGTGTGTTTGTTTGTTTTCCTGTTCGAGTTTTATATCTATATTTACATAACTAGTAATGTTACCAATGCTTCCTGCTAAGATTCGTCTAAATCCAACAAGCTGTTTAAGAGGAGTCACGGCGAAAACAAATTTAAAGTTAAAATATCAAAGGGCCATAACTCCGTCAAAAAAGCATCGAATCGGAACACAAACGCGATATGCACAATTAGACTATGTACCGATGCTTCCTGCCAAGTTTTTTCAAAATCCAACAAATTTAATTTTAACCAATGCATCTCAAATGTCAAAGGGCCATAACGCCGTCAAATCTCATCGAAACGGAACACAAACACGATATGCACAACTAGACTATGTACCCATGCTTCCTGCAAAGTTTTTTCAAAATCCAACAAATTTAAAGTTAACCAATGCATCTCAAATGTCCAAGGGCCATAACGCCGTCAAAACTCATCGAAACGGAACACAAACGCGATATGCACACTTAGACATTATATTGATGCTTCCAGTCAATTTCCTTTGAAATCCAATAAGCGTTTTAGGACGGACGGACAAATGAACTGACGGTCAGAAGGACAGACAGTCACAGAAAAAACAATGTCTCCTCCACTTCGTGGGGGAATACAATAATAAACAGAACGCATTGAATCAAAAACAAACAATTTAAACAAGCATCAATGATTTGTGTCATTATAGACATGTATCAGTAAGTAAACTACATCACAACAAACTGCAAATAGCGTACCACCTTTGAACGGTCAATTGCAAAATAATGACCCCGAGGTTTAAACTAGGTTCGCAGTGGCACCGTATGTCATCACTGTTCCACAAACTAAATCCAGTGAGTAAATGAAATAGCTAATAAATAGGACAATTCACAACAAAAAAGAGTGGTGAAGATAGTGTAACCTACTTCGAACGGTGAGTAGGCAAGACGGCCTACTGGTTAGTTAAGCTCAAATGTATGTGTACACAACCTCACTATTTTCTTTAGTGCCCAAATTGTCAAGACAGTATGAATTAAACTAGATCCCACCAAATGGAAATTTCTAACAATGACAGTATGTATAAAAGTCAAACAGGACATGAAGCTTTCACAAAAAACACATATTAACACAAACACTAATTACAATGTTAGATGGAAGCAAGGCATGTGACATCACAAATGCAAACGACGTGTTGACAACAGGGCTACGGCCTTGAAACGGTCAGCAGAAAATATGCCACTGGGTTTGAAACCAGGTTCTAGCGTTGACCAAACCTCACTCTTACCATATTGTCATCACATAAGATGGGACCGTGTAATGAAAGAAATCCTCGCCAGGTTGTAACTCACTAACTAACAAGTGTAATAGTCACTATAACATCCACACTCTTAGTAAAGACATAAACAAACAAAAAATAGAAAAAAAAATAACATACTTGTACTGAACAACAGCAAAATTGTTAGATCAATGGAAAAAAAGCAATTTATCTATTCTAGGAAAGATAACGGTATTTAAAAACATTTGCTCTACCAAAACTGATATACCCTCTAACTGTTTTGGAGACTCCATCAACAGAATTCTTTAATCGAATAAAAAATAAAATGTATCAATATTTGTGGGAGGGTAAACCAGATAAAATCAATAGGAAAACGATTATACAAGACTATACAAATGGTGGTCTAAAAATGATAGATTTGGAATCATTTATTAATTCCACTAAAGCAGGATGGTCAAAAGACTTGCTAATCCGGATAATCAAGGTGATTGGAAGGATATTTACATGAAAGAACTAAATCAGTATGGTGGGGGTATTCTTTTTTAAAGCAATGTGAACGGTAAAGATGCAAATAACATAATCACACGATCCGCTTTTCTGTCAGAAATAATAAAATCATGGTCTTTAGTCAAAAAGAAGTCTAACAGCATTGCAAAAGAGATAATATGGAATAACTCGTACATAAAACATCAAGGATGTACTATTTACTTCAAAACATGGGATAACTTGTGTATTAAATATATTGAACAACTGTATAACCATAGAATTAGAGAATTTAATACATTTGCACATTTGAAAACAATATATAACATACATAATTCTGAATTCCTGAACTACTATACAATTGTTCAAAGCATACCAAACAAATGGAAACACAAACAGAAAACAGAAGACAGAACAACACACTGTTGCGAAACCAGCTTACTGAAACAAATAGGAAAACAAATTATTATACAACATTCAAGTGGAACGCATGCAAGCAGAATTACCAATTAAACCTCACCAAAAACGGGTGGAAACTATAACAAACATAAACTGGAAACGCATTCATACCACACGTTTCAAAAGCACGATCGATACAAAACTTAGATCTTTTCAATATATGTATATAATGAGAATTATACCCACAAACAAATTCCTATATAGATGCAAAATTAGTAACACAAGTCTCTGTGATTTTTGCAATATGCACGTTGAAACAATTGAACTTTTGTTTTGGGAATGTACATTTAATAGAGCTTTTTGGACATAAATACATAACTTTTTAAGCAGCAAAAATATCCCTTTTGCATTGACTTTCCAAATGATCTCATTTGGTATTATTCAAGATAAATCTTATTCAGATATTTTAAATTGTGTTTTAATAATTGCAAAATATTTTATTTTCAAGAATAAGTATGCGAAAACGATTCCTAGTTTTACATCATTCATCTCATACATACAAAAAAATGAACATATAGAGTGTATTATAGCCCGTTCAAAAGACAAATTGGAATATCACTCAAAAAAATGGGAAGTTTTACGATTAAATACAGAAAATTGACAGTATTCGGTAATAAATGCGCTCTCTCTCTCTCTCTCTTTTCCTGACTTTATTTTATTTCTCGGAATACATGTATGTAAAATGACACTTTAATATAACTGTTCTGTGTTATTCAATGATTACATTCATATATATGTAACTGTTGTACTGTCATAAACCATATATTTTTTTTTGCATGTATGTATTGAAAGAAATAAAATATTGAAATATAAAAAAAATCATATGTACCTTTACCCTTTGTTTATACTTGTTGTTTGTTTCTGTGTGTGTTTTTGTTTGACTGTGGTCCTTAAATGGTACAATTCCTATTCGACTTTTAAATATACTTTTAATATTGTATAAAGGAGATAATAAGTTGGAACATCCCGGTATGTGTCTAGATAATTAACATATCGAAGTTGAAATCATCTCGCTTGTCATAGATATTGCTGAATATTTCTGCGTTTCTATAGGGAGATATCAATCGAATAAGGAAGCGATAGTATCAGAAATATTAGCCTTGTTGTGTGAGTGAGTGAGTGTGAGCGATTATTTATATATATTGATTGATTGATTGATTGATTGATTGATTTACCGGATGTCAATGCGCAGTGTAATATCCAGACTTCGATTACATCTGCCTGAGTATCTGGTTATATATTCAACATGTTGACACGATCGACAAGAGGTGCACAGTTCGTACCCATGGGAATATCAACAATTTGCCTTTAAACGAAAACATAATCTAAAAGGAAAACAAGTCCTTCACACACTTCTTGGCAGTCGATCATTTACCGTACTATAGGCACTTTCAACATCAATTAAGTCAAGGAAGCAAATACAATTCCAAGAATTACATATGTGTAAACAATAAGACCATCCTTTTAATCCGAGAGCAGTGGCCTTGCAAAATTATCAACGTTACATACCTCATCCGTAGAAGGTTTGACACTTGATCATAGAGTAACACCCCAGGAATATTTCTAGCCCTTCTGTAATCATATATTATGGTAGCACTAAACAGTTATTCAAGCGTCCAAAATGGCCACTAACATGATAAATTCATTATAATTTCTATGTGCATAACATTTGTACCAATACATATGTTATTATACAAATATACAGGTATGTGTACCTTAAGAAGACAATGTTTTCAATGCTATATTTACTCAAAGCAATATTTAGTAATATATGGCAAAGTTCAAGGTCACAGTCAAAGGTAAAATTTGAACTTTTGTAATGTCATCTGTGTTTATTTTAAAACAAACAAAGAAACAAAACTTTTTGGCCTTTTATTCATCTTTGAAATTGTTATTTGTTTCTGAGTGTGTTTGCGGTTGACTGTAGTCCTCGAATGCTACTTTTCCTGTTCGAATTGTATATTTATATTTACATATGTATAACTCTAGAAAGACTAAGAGTAATTTACCACACATCTGTCCTATACGAAAGTTCAAGGTCACACTAATGGGCCAAATGCCATATACATAGGTGTATGGAATATTAAAGACGCTTCTGCTGTTTTAATCTATACAGATAGAAGATCGACTCTTACTGTTATATGTACCTTTTCAATGTGACGACAAAAACAGCCCAGTTTAGTAATAAACAAGTTTTGAATGTCTGCATCAAAGGGACATTGAGATGAAAAAGTTCTACTGTCTGCAATGCACGTTTTCAGACTAGCGACTAGTAAAATTAGCCCTTGTAGTATGATGTTTACGGCTGTTTGATGTCGGTAGTAGAGTTTCATTTATTTTGATTCCTTTGACAAAACAGCCAGTATCTTATATCGTCTGCAGGATACCTAACATGTTTTGGAGACAAACAAAGGCTAAACTGTTAATGGACATTACATTTTCAAATATAATATATAATGTATTATCTTCTCCTAGTGCGATCAAGTACTACTGTTTCAGACTGTTTCATTAACATATTCAGAGAATATGTATTGTTTTTTCCAGATAGTGTACTATACTGTATAACAGACTATCAACTAAAGGACATGGTAAATAGTTTCCAGTATTTATTTGCAATAACTGTCCAACTGTCGAAGCACGATATCGACTCTATGCAAATGAGTTAGCGCCCCTCGTTCGAAGCATTTGGAAAGGTGCATCAGTCATTTTGTCAAAAACGACAACTTAACATGACTACGTGAAAGATGGTGCAACGTTAGACCTGCAATATTGAATCATGGTAAATGTCTCAGTCACGCTGTCGAATTTCAGGGATGGCATGCAATGATTTGTCAAGCACAAATACAACCACTGGAAGATCTAAGGTCGCACCGCAAATAGACAGATAAACGCATGCCTTTTAAGGCTCATCATGCCTCCTCTGAGAACTGCAAGAAGAGTAGTTTTACATTAACATGATACCGATATTGCCTACTATATGGATACGCATGTAACTCTCTTCTACTTTTAATGAACTATGGTTTCCAACAGAAAAGTAGGTTAACTGGGAAATTTATACGAATATACAGTCGCTATGCTCTATACTTCCCGGTTTTTAAGCAATAACAGGCCATCTTAATTAACTTTTAAGTGCTACCACAAGTCATGACTAGGGCTAGAATATTCCTGGGGTGTTATTCTAACATAATCAGCTGTCAAACCTTCTACAGATCTCTGTTTGTATGTATACAATAAGTCAAGAGGAAATAAAGACAGCGTAGAAAAGCTCAAAATTGACCTTTGGACATTGACTATCTAAGATACACAAGCGTGTACATGTATATAATAATATCTTTAGTGGTACACATGCTATACAGCAAAGCAATTATTATGACGATATATATCCCATTTCGGCGCCCAAGATATCTTGGACGTCATCTTGAATACATTTCCAGTGATACCGCAATTCATGACAACAATAGGGCTAGACATATTACTGGGATGATACTCTAACATGATCAAGTGTCAAACCTTGTACAGATCTCTGTTTGCATTTTTAAAATAAACTAAGATGTCACGAAAACACAAAAAAAATCTCAAATTTAACTTTTGATCTTGACTGTGACTTTCAACTTTGCCATACATTATTCAATTGTGCGTGTGATCAATTGACTATGTAAGATATACCTACCTGTAAATGTATATAACAGTACTTTTACTGGTACAAATGTTATGCAACAAACCAAATATTACGACATTTTGGCGGCCTTCTTGAACGCCATCTTGTTACCACAATTCATGACTACAACAGGTCTCAGGAAATGCAAAGGGCATCTAACTGATTGAATATAAGGCCAAACCTTCGTTGGTTGGGGTAGGCTAAATGTTTTCATTTTCTATGCCTCTTTTCAGAAACTGCTCTCGGACTATCTGAAATGGATGGACCTCGTTAAAAAGTTGATATGCGCCGAGACAAAACTTACTATAGATTATTTTTCAAAATGATGAAAGTGAAATATATTACCTGTACACCAAGGTTTGTCTTGACTTGATATTTTCTTTTCAATTCTTCCTTGTCGGCTTCATATATCTTGTATCCTCCCGCAACTGAATAATTACCAAGACGAAGTTTTTCTTCTATCACACTATGAAGATCCTTCAGTGCTGTCCTGCATAGATTTTTTGATTCCTTGTGGTTACGTTTGTCGAAATTGGACTTTTCCTCGAAGATCTTTTTCTTGAATATAAATACAGCCATATATTATTGTTTATATGAAAAAGGCATAAAGCATCTTTTTCATAACACGTATGTTGCAATCAATATCGAATTTTGACAGCGTTTTCAATCAATATCGGTTTAAATAAAAATATCTTTATGTCAAAGAATATATTGAGCCCTGCTGTACTATAAAACGTCTTCCTAACTGTATGTGCAAATATGTATTCGCTCGTAAAAGTATATATAAAAATCTAACAGGAAAGGTAGTATTGAAGGACGACAGTAAACCACAAACACACATAGAACAAAAAAACAAAACTTTAAAGATAAATAAAAGGCAAAATAAGACATCACAAACACAAAAGGGTTGACAATAGGGCTACCGCTTTGGAAAGGTCAGTGGCATTTTCATAAAGGTCTACCTGAATAGGAAGATAATGGTTAATGTTTGTCTTCAATCTTGCCTTGACATGCCCTTAACGGTTTATAATGTTGTAGATCTGGGTTCTGACAAGTCATTGTGTACATACTTTATGGATTTCCATACACATGCTCATATTTGTGTCAATCTGCAAATAATACAATCTAGTTTGTTTAAGATTATATCCTGACGAGAATTTCCTTTTTTAAACTTCATTTGGAATTTCAACAGGGCTAGGCAGAGTTTTGCGCATTTCCAGAACCCGGATTAAATATCCAGCGGCCTTCTTGTCACTGATCTTTCTTTGTATTTGATGTCGCATACTTTGCTTCTATATATCATTTGTTAAAACATACATAGCTAGATATATCATAACAGCGTGTTCTAATAATAACTTATTGTTTAAATGTAAAGGCACTTACATCTGCTTCGTCCTTGTACTTGTTTCCTTTATCCATCAAGGACTGTTTTTGAAAAACAGCAAAAGCTTCTTTTTTGCAACGTACATGCACGTCCTGAAATGTTTCCTCAGATGTTGGCATTGACAGATTGGCTTTCATTAGCGTGATGTAAGTTTGAATGGTGTCCGTTACAGCCTTTTCGTTCTCAGAAATAGCCATCGACGCACGGGCGGTTTCGATGCATGGCACAGCGCCTTCTCTGATTGCATTGACATAGCTTTTGACTTGACTTGCAAACACTGAAAAGATGAACATCATAAATGTCAAGTGCATTTGTCCGCTTGTAAATAAAAGTATAAGCAAACATTGAAATCGTACAATTGTATACGGGTAGAAATATTTTGCCTGTTAAACGAAAATTCACGAAGGCCTTGAGAAATATAGATATTACAGGTGTATTGCTTGACACGCGGATGGCATATGAGAGGTGTTTCAACTTACCCGGGGCTAGAGGGCGTGAGCGGTAGCTAGCATATTTCACTACCGCTCATGAACAGTCTCAATCAAACCGACACTACAATATTTCGTATGTGTCGTGCGCGGTCGTTTCCAAAGGTCCATTATCATACTCTTTTATATTACCTCTTACGAATATAATCATTTACCGTGTCTCACTGTTACGTTGAATAAATGCTTATACATTTGCCATTAAGTACCATGTGTAATTTGACGAAGAGTTAGATAAAGATATAAAGGAAACATATTGTACCTTTCTTGAAACAATTGTTTAAAAAATCCCAATAAACAACGCATGCTAGAGTTTATGAAAATACTTGTGGAATTGCCATCACATGCATTTGAATATGTTTACATTACACGTATAATATATTATCTAAATGTCTTCATGCTACTAATTCCAGGCGTTTACAGTTATAATGACTGACAATAGAGATGTCGATCACAAAACATGCTTTTCAATTCTAAAGGGTACATATCGTTTTTTGACGAATATCCAGATTACTTTTGTAACATGGTCAGGACACCCGTCAAACACCTTTATTTTCAAATGTATAGATCACATCGCCATAAAATAAAGGCTGTGATATTCCGAGTCGCTGATATGTGTCTAGACTTAGCTTGTACTTCTCCTGTAAGTTTGGTGATAACGAAAACCTTGCTGAAGAAGTGTAATATCTTGATTTCGGTTTCCTTTACATCGTTACAAGATCAATCAAAACGAACGAGATGGGGGATATAAAAATGAGAAATGTAGCTCTTCTCTAGCAAATGTTTTCTTTACCAAGCTGAATCAATTTCTCTTTGATCATGTTTTGTTTTACATGTGGTGTGGAGTAAAGTGCGGAAAATTAGAGGTGTTTAGAGTAGAGGCATGGAAATGCCTACAGCGTAGTTTAACATAAATAACTTCAAATTAGGACATGCAACAAGATATGTTTGTATTATAAATACTAAGAAGAAGATGAGTACAAACAAGAGAAGAAAGGTTCGGTCCTTTTGCGTGTTTCGGGGTTGACTGTGTTCTTTGAAAGCTGCATTTTTATTATCGTGTCTGAGTTCTCTCACGCTCCCTAGCACCGGCTAGAGTGATATTTTGCACTAGATTACTAACGATTAGTTTACAATCCCAAAATTAAAGCTGATTTAGTATTAAAACTATATATACGTCTTCCATTGACAGGTCTGCCATGCAGTAAAGACAGAGGTTCACATTCATTATACACGTAGTCGATGAACTTGTGTGTTGTGTCTACAAAATCGTCATCCAACTCGTGGTCTTCAAGTTCATCCAATATATGCAGGACTTTAGGCTTTCCTGGTCGATCAAAAGTGAAACATTTCCTCTTCTTGAAATATGTCCTCAGACAATGTCGTGGTTCGTTGAACTTTTCTATTTCTTTCCCTTTGCCAGATTTAAGATCAAGACAGTTTTCAAGATACTGATCCTGCGTAATTGGTTTGTTATCGGTATCAACAAGCCGAAGAGTAAAGTCTCGCAAGGCAAGTATAAACCTAGGGAAAAAAACATCAAAGTTAACGTCTGACGTCTCGTCTTTTTTCTTTGAGGTTTGTAGGTTGTTGGACATTTCTGTAATAAAACTTGTTCTTGTTAAGAATGGAATAATACTTTAAAAGTGTGTAGTTTTCTTGTATAAAAAACACGGTGCTTGCCTTTCACATTGAGCATATCACTATAATAAATTATCGCTGTGTATACGTACCGTCAGTGGATTTGGTAACAAACATAAGTAAGTTAATTTCAATACCGAACCTTTTCACAAGGATTTATTTATTTATACTATGTAAGGACACAAATATGTATACATTTTAGAAAAAGAACATGAGTTTGTCCCTTTGTATTAAAAGGCGATAACACAGTAGTATTTATTTAAAGAAATAATGTGCCCTTGTGAAAGCTTAAAAAGTAAAAAAATATAATGTTTTGTTTGAAAAAGGTAACAACGCAGTATCAAATCTATGTAAGAAAACAATTATGTATATATCTGTAAAAGACATAACATGATTTTGTGCCTTTCTATTTAAAAGCCGATAACACAGTGGTATTTTTAAAATTTTAAAAATGACTTATTAGAAGAAATATTGCGGCCACTTTAAAAAAGTAAACATCACCACACAGTATACAAATTATATGAGAACACAAATATGTGTATATTTTAAAACAAGATGGCCAAGATCGCCCTGTTTCGATCACCTGAGGATCTTTGCAATGATGAAAAAAGTGTCCTCTCGCAAATGCTGATTGAAGATGTTTCTATGTAAGTCTATGAAAAAACATGCAAAATCTCTACAATCAAACTTTGGACCCAGGGGTTGCAGCCAGCTGTGATCCAAGGGACTTCAAATGAGCAAACGTGATAGGCCAGGGGTTAGCGATCATTAATAATAATAAAGAACAAGAGAACAAGAGGGCCTGTGGATATTCTACACGCTAAAATGGCTCTTATATCAAGATGTTTCATCATTAAATTCCCTTCAATATCTTTTTACAAGTGCAAAACAGAACAACACCCTCAACCGAAATGTAAACCCATAACTGCATGCTAACAATTTAAAAGACGATTTTTAAGTTTTCCCTATATAAGTCTATGTAAAACATGCAGAATCTTTATAAACAATCTGTAGAGAAATTAACGGAAGAAAAAATGCATCCAAACAGGAAACAATAATAATAATTGAAGAATTAAAAACAAAGAAAGAAAAAAGAAGTTTACTTCTAGTGGGATTTGAACCCACGGCCCTAGCTTCCCAGTGTACAAGAAGTTATTCAAATATTTTTCTATGGCGGCAATCTTGAATGTCACGTTTAACTTATTTTAACAAATTTTAAAAACATTCATCTAAGGATCATCCATGTGAAGTTTGGTCAAAATTGACAAAACTGTTTCTGAGAAGACGATTTTTTTTAAAAATGTCTCTTTGTAAGTCTTTGTAAAACATGTATTTCCCTATAGAAGTCTATATAAAACTTGTGACCCTTGGGCAGGGCCAAATGTGACCGCAGCTGACATTTGAACAATCTTGGTAAAGGCCCATAAGCTTATAAAAAAGTATTTAACCTCTGGCTCTTGCAGTTTCAGAGAAGACGAATTTTTAGTTTTTTTCTATACAAATAATATGTGTGATCCCTTAGGCGGGGCCAAATATAACCCCAGGGGCAACATATGAACAGACTTACTAAAGGACTATAAGCTTATCATAAATGCAAAATATTAAACATCTGGTTAAAGTAGTTTCTGAGAGGAAGATTTTTCTAAAAATGTCTCTTCGTAAGTCTTTGTAAAACATGTATTTCCCTATAGAAGTCCATATAAAACATGTAACCCTGGGGCAGGGCCAAATGTGACATTTGAACAATCTTGGTAGAGGACCATAAGCTTATAAACAATGCAAAGTATTTAATCTCTGGCAGTCTCAGAGGAGAAGAATTTTTAAGATTTTTCCCTATACAAATAAAACATGTAATCCCTGAGGCGGTGCCAAATATAACCTCAGGGTCACCATTTGCACAGACTTGGTAAAGGACCATAAGCTTATCGTAAATGCAAAATATTAAACATCTGGTTAAATTAGTTTCAGAGAAGATTTTTTTAATTTGTTTCATATATACGTCTATGTAAAACTATGATAAAAGGGTGGGGCCAAATATGACCCCAGGGTCACCATTTCAACACACTTAGTACAGGACCATAAGCTGATGCTGCATATACTGGATAAAAACAGCAGGTTCTTCCTCTCACATAGGGCAATGTACCGATGAAGTTTCATGAGATTGCATATTTTCATACAAGGTCATGAACCTTTGACGTTTGACCTACTATCCCCACCACCCTCCCCTGTCCAACCCCGCCGCCAAAAATATAAGGTTCCTCCTCTCAGCTATGGCAATGTACCAATAAAGTTGCATGAGTGTTGGTGTTATGGTTTGAAAGTCATTGCGCAGTATGCATATTTTCATATATGGTCATGGCAAACGTGACCTTTGACCTATTGAAAACAACAACAATAGGATTCTTCATTTCACCTAAGACTTTGTCCCTGTAAAGATTCATGAGTGTAGAGGTTTTTTAAGTTATGATCCATAATGCATATATCCATATAAAGAATGACCTTTTACCTACTCACCACAAAATAGGTTAGTGTTCTCACCTAGGGCAATGTATCAACGAAGATTTTTCATGAGTGTAGATGTTATGATTTCAAAGTTATTTTCCAGAATGTGTTTTTCCTGGCGACCTTCACCTTGGACCTACTGACCCCAAAACAATAGGGATCCTCCACCCATCTAGATAAATACACCAATGAATTGTCATGAGTGTAGGTGTTAAGATTTAGAAGTTATCTTCCGGAATGCATATTTGCTTATGAGGTCATTGTCACATTGACCTCTGACGTACTGACCCTAAAAACAGCAGGTTACCTTCTCCTACAAAGAGCAATGTACCTCAGATGTTTCATGAGTGTAGGTGTTATGGTCTCGAAGTTATTGCCAAGTATGCGTATTTCCATTATATGGTCATGCTAACCATGACATTTGACCTACTAACCCTCCAATACATAGGGTTCCTCCTTTCACCTACGACAATGTACCTATGAAGTTTCATGAATATAGGTGCCTTGGTTTCGAAGCTATCATCCAGAATGCATATTTCTATATAAAGTCATGGTGACCTTGAATTTTGAGCTACTGACCCTAAAGGTAAAAGGGATCCTCTTCTAAACTAGGGTAATGTACCTATGAAGTTTCATAAATGTAGGGTTAGGGTTAGTTTTTTAGTTCTGTAGTTATCGTCCATAATGTGTATTTCCGTAAAAGGTAATTATGACCTTGAACTTTAACCTACTGACCCTAAAGGTAAAAGGGATCCTCTTCTAAACTAGGGTAATGTACCTATGAAGTTTCATAAAAGTAGGGTTAGGGTTAGTTTTTTAGTTCTGTAGTTATCGTCCATAATGTGTATTTCCGTAAAAGGTAATTATGACCTTGAACTTTAACCTACTGACCCCACAAACGATAAGGATTCTCCTCTCATCTAGGGAAATGTATCCAAGAAATTTCATGAGCCTTCGTCTTATATTTTCAAAGCTATTGTTAGGAATGCCTATTTCCATTTAAGGTCATGCTGCTCTTGACCTTTGACCTACTTATCCCCAAGACAGCAGGTTGTCTCCTCTCACATACGGAAACGAACCTATGAAGTTTTTAAGTGTAGCTGTTATGGTTTCTAAGTAATCACCCAGAATGCGTATTTCCATAAAATGTCATGGCGACCTTGAACTTTGACCGATTGATCCAAAAGGCAATAGGAATCCTGCTTTCACATTGGGAAATGTACCCAAGGCGTAGGTGTTATAGTATTGTAGTTATTGTCCGAAATGCGTATTTTCATATACGGTCATGGTGACCTTGACCGTTGGCATACTAACCAAAAAAAAACAACATTTCCTCGTCTCACCTACGGCAATGAACTTATGAATTTTCATGACCGTAGGTGTTATGGTTTCGAAGTTATTGTCCGGAGTGAGTATTTACATCTTCACGATGACTTTTGTTTGGCATACTGGCCCCAAAAACAATAGGGAACCTCTTCTCACCTAGGAAAATGTACCTATGACGTCTAATGAGGGTGGGTCTCATACTTTTGGAGTTATCTCGCGGAATCAGTCTCCAAAAAAGGTCGCTTGTTGTTTTTTTAAGCCACGTCCTAGGATGCAGCAACTCTCACACTTACCCTCTTGGCATTCCAATCAAACGATACAGTGAAAATAAGCAAATCCCCGCCAGTACATATTATCTAACAAACTAGGCGGCATTACTATGCAATATCAGTATAACACACATATGATCATGTATAATTTCATATGAATATAACAATCAAAAACCCAGATATCCACAGTGCAAATATTCAATGACTTGGCAAATAAGGAGCAAAAGAGAATAAACAATCAAGACCACGATAAGACAAGATTGAAGACACACATCAAAGGCAACCTGTTTAAGATACACGTCACTCTGTCCGGCCGTCATACAGTCAAAGAGTAAAGCATAGTGGCGTACTGTAAATGGATCAAACAATAAACATGATGTGCGTTGCAAAATGATAGAATACACGTTACAACCAGTTTAATAAATATTTTACGAACGTGTTAATGGTCGAGTACCTTACGAAGTTTGTAAACATATCCCCATAGAAGTCAGGTTGTGATAGTCTTTGTTCTAAATCACTTTTATATTTTAAAATACAAATCAAGTTATGATTATAAGTGTGCAAAGGGTTTTCGAAGTTTATGGTAACGGTACTTCTTATGTCGTAGCTTGGTAGTTACAGAAAGGTTGCGAATAGTAATGTCCTGAACTCGACTACAAGCACTAGAAAACGAATAAGCTAATATACATAGACCCAGAAGGATGTTGCTGTAGAAAGCAACCAAGTCTAATAAGGGACACATATCGAGAGTGCAAATCGAGAAAAGAGGCCTCGATATCAGCAATATAGGCTTTGTTAATTTAAAGTTTTATGCTACTTACCAAAGTAGAAACTAAAGGGTTGTCAATAATTACTGTATTATCCAGATAACGAGAGGTGTCATTAAATACGTCAATAACACTTGCCTCAGTATCGTTTGAAAGGCAATTTGTATATAAACAAGTAGTTGCAAATATAAATATAATTGATTTACACATTTCAGGCAAGTCCATATAGTGTTATTGTCTAAATTGCCGATAGTTACAAACGCTTAATTATTGACCACAGGCCAACTATTTTCTGTTTCTCAGCTTATTCGTTTTTCACAGCTTGTAGCCGTCTTGAGGACTTTAATATTCGTAATACGTGTATAAATACAACTGCTTCAACAGGGCTTTTTGTTAATATAAACTTCGAAAACCCTTTGCAGAATGTATTATCGTAACCCTGATGTAAATATATATGAAATATAAAAGTAACGGTTCTGCGACAAGGACTATGACAACCTAATTATATGATGATGTGATTTACAAACTTCGTAAGACGTCATAATCACGTTCGTACAATCTTCATTAAACTTTCTAAAACGTTCATCAGCAGATTGTATGACACAATCATTTTGCAACGCACTGCATGTTTTGTTGTTGATCCATTTACAGTTCACCACTGTGCTTTCCTGATTGTTGTGCAATTACTGGACAGATTGTGGACCCTATGATGATGTCAACCAAAATCCCAAAAGGACGGTAGCGTTTGATGTTTGTCTTAAAAGTACATATAAAAGTCGAATAGGAAATGGAACATTAAAGGACCACAAACAACCTGAAACACGCACAGAAACAAATACTAATTACAAAGATGAATAAAGGCAATGTATGGCATCACAAACATAAATGGATTACATCTTCTCGCGCCATGTTGTGCCACTGACAGTTCCAAGGAGGTAGCCATATAGCCAGTGAATATTGAAAATGGGATCCTCTGGAAACAACAAAAACAAAGAAGAGAGAAAACTCTCGTTTTATTGTTTCTGCTCATGAGATGTAATATAAGTGCGACACATCTCACCCCCCTATACCGGCTTAAGCGGTATTCTACTTTAAAGTCATACACATTGGGCTTGATGATCCCAACCCTACCTACTGAAAAGGGGATACTTTACAAGCAACAAACCATTTTATGTTTGCGATTTAATATCTTGCTGTTTGTTCATCTGTGTAATTATCGTTTGTTTCTGTCCGTGTTTTTGGTTTTGACGGCTTCTATATCCACTTTCTCTTTCAATGCATTTTGAATAAGAGTAGTATACTAACGGGGCACTGTTTATCCGTCAGTCTAAAAACAATTGTAAAACGGGCTAGTCTGTGGTCACACAACACATTTCACAATTGTTCGAACAAACCGATTCTATATTACTTACACATCAAACACAATAATATTTGTTGCCTAGTAGATAGTATGGCCACACAACACATTTCACAATTGTTCAAACAAACCGATTCTATACTACTTACAAATCAAACACAATAATATGTATTGCCTATAAGGTAGGATTAGATAAGTTTATTACTATTTTACTCCCGCCTTTCCTCTTCCACAAATAAAGCTCATTACTTCAACCCTTTTAAATCATTATTTGTTTAAACAAAGTCAGACGGTCAGTCATCATACATATAATATTTTCCCGTGGAATGTTTTATTTCCCTGTAGACTAATGTGTAAAGTTTTAATTTACCAAAATATAGTATTACCTATATGCTAATGTATCTTGACCGTTGTCTAATATGTATCCTTTTATTATCATGTACTGAAAAAAATTGTTTTTATTCATTATATAAATGTTTATTCTAATGCAGCGATAATGTCAGCGTATCTCCATTGGCTAACGCCTCAAATTTGCGAAAATTATGGTCTTTTAAAGATTTTAAAACACAAACTTTGTACAGACTAGTTATGCCAAACCCCATGTCGGATTTCAATAAAACTTGGCAAGGTTGATCAGTATCAAGCATAGTTGTGCATATCATCGCCGTGTTCCGGTTGAATGTTACTTTTCAGAGTTATGGCTCATTAAAGATTTTAATACACTAACATTGTACATACTAGTTCTCCTGAACCCCTTGATGGGTTTTAACGATACTTGGCGGGAATAATCAGTAACACAAATAATTGCGCATATCATTGCCGTGTTCCGGTTTAATGATTTGTGACAGAGCTATTGCCCCTTATAACCAAACATCATACAGACTAGTTTTCCTGAACCCCTGGCCGAAGTTCAGTGAAAACTTGCAGGAACGAGCAGTATCAAGCTCGTTCTCGTGCACCTCTTAAAAGATATGTCGTGGAGTTGTGGCTCTTTCAACGTGTTAATACGCAAACGTTGTCCGGAATAGTTCTTCTCTCCCACCATTCGGCTTTCTAAGAAACTTGGTTGCGTATATCATTTTCGTGTTCCTGTTCAATGATTTTGGTGGAGTTATGACCCTTTAAAGGTTTTAATACACGAGCTTTGTCCCGATTATTTCTCCGGATCTCCTTGTCGGATTTCCATGAAAGTTAGTAGGGATGACCACTACCAAGCCGAGTTGCAACTGTTTTCGTCGTGTTCCAGTTGAAAGATTTTTGGCGGATTGATGGCCCTTTCTCCAGTGGGGGAGATATCTGTTTTTACTAAAAACAGCCCCTAGTTCTACTATAGTATTTATTGTTATATAATGGTTGTGCATCCAGTCCCTAAATAATCATACCAAATTAAATCTAGGGCCTCATGTTAGCATGGGTCTAGTGTTTAAATTTTTGTTGCGGGTGATTTTGTTTTGCGATACTGTCGCAGTTTTTTAAAAGAAGTACTGATAGGAAATTTAGGACGAAAACCCTTGATATAAGAGCCGTTTTACCCAGTTGAGCGTCAACGGACCCTCTTGGATACCACGGGCCCTCTTTGGCCTCTTGTTTACAATCAATCTCTTCATCTTTTATATTTAATCGTTCCGAAGCAAGAGGGTAATCATTGTGCGAATCATACTGTCTTCAGGGATACTCAAGATCGCATTCAATAATATAATTTCATTTTCCTTTTTTTGACCTGTTGACCCATTTAAAATTACCCGTAGGTTATGTCGGACACATTGTCCATCTATTAAAGTTACTGGCGTCGAGGTACAAGTTAAGGTACATGTTAATTCTGACTGTCACAGTTTTTCGTCTATTTATTGTTAGCCTCTGAATATATGTTTTCAGAGAAACTCTTAATCCGTTTTCTATATACAAATATTGATCAATAAAACCTTTAATAATAGTTATTTTAAAACATTCATCCCATGTCAACGCAGGATTATTAAAATAATTAAAAAATATGGAAAGAAATATTAAAAGATCGGACAGGGAAAGTAGCATTCAAGAAGGACAGTCAACCACAAAACACAGAAACAAACACGCAAACAGACAAACAAGAAGGCAAAGGTAATATTAAATGCAAACACAAAATGGCTACCGCTTTGGAACGGTCAGTGGCAAAGTAGGCCACTGGGGGTTTAAACCGGTTATAAGGTGCACCAAACCTCACACTTACCCTACTGTCATCCCATTAAAACAGGACAGTGTAAAAATAAGAAATCCCCGACATGATCTAATCTCTAACCAACAAGGCAGCATCAATAGGCAATATAAGTAAAACACAAATATGCTCGTATAAATATAAGTACTCAATGACTTGGCAGAGGCGAGAGCAACAAGAGAATAAACCATTAAGGGCTTTAGGGGTGCGTCATCATAGGGTCCACAGCCTGTCCGGTCATCGTACAATTAAAACGGAAAGCATAGTGGCGAACTGTAAAAGGGTCCACCACCAAGCATGCAGTACGTTGCATCAAGATCAGGGTTACGATAATAAAATTGTGCAAAGGTTTTACGCAGTTTATGGTAACTATAACCCTGATTGAGTAGCTTTTTAGTTATAGAAAAGATTCCGAATATTAAAGTCGAATTGCATTTTCTTTTATCTTTTGCACTGTCGTGAATGTCTTCTAATTTCTGAGTCGTATCGTGTCTTGCCATTATGAAAACTTTTTTTAAATGCCTAAACATATTACTTCTATAATATTTTGATTCTTTTAACATTTTTTCAATGAACTTGTAAACAATGTTTGAACCTCTATATGTTATAACTGGTCTAGAATATTGATCATCATATCAACAAACAACATTGTACCCATAAAAACAATCAGTATGCTTTTGATATGCCTCCGTATATAGATACGTTAAATAGGCAATGGTTGATAAGTATAATAATTTAAAACATCATACTGGTACAATGACACCAATTGAAGCATGTCAAGACAAGAATGACGGAAAGGTTTATTTCAGCATGTTATATTTATGGAAATATGAAACATAATGAAGCTTTAATTACGTTTAACATAGGAAACAAGGTTAGACTCAGTAAATATAAAAGAACCTTTGAGAAGGGCTATACTCCATACACGTCAAATAGCGGCAAAATCACACTACAAAACCGTTTATCAAACCTCTATCCACGTGTTGTCAGTAGGTTTAGAAATGATGTACATATTTTGTAAAGTTTGGATGTTGTTGGCCGGATGGCTACTTAAAAAACTAGGTTTAGAAATGTAATAATATGCAACAAGCAAATTCAAGTAGAATGTTATGGAGTCCTTGCTGACATTGTTCACATACCAATAAGTAAAATATATTACCTAATAATATTGGGTGACATACTTAAAATCATGAAAATATTAATAATATACTTGGTAAATTAAAACTTGATATATTAGTGTACAGCGAAATAAAAAGTTACGGTAAAAAAAAGATATTATAGTGGTGACGAAAAACATTATCCAGTTCCGTCTGACATTGTTAAAGCACATGTATTTGTGAAAGGAGGTGCTGGAATAAGATAATATGAGTTTAAGTAAAATGGAGACCCTATGCCCAAGCCTTAACTCTACCTCGATAATTCCCGACTCCTACCCCTATCCCTTACCCTACCCCTTACCCCTACCCTACCCATATACATACTCCCTACTCCTACCGCTACACCTACCGCATACCCCTACCTTCCTATACATACCGGAATTTTATATATTGTTAAAATTATCCAATCCTATATTAAAGGCATCAACTATTATGTGTTTGATTGGAAAGTAGTATAAAAACTGGGGATTTTCAGCAAAGTTGTCCAATCGGTTGTTCAAGCATTTGTGAAATGTGTTGTTCGGCTACAGGCTAGCACATTAAAACTGAAACTAAATCTTAAAAGGACGGTAGCGTTTGACGTTTTTCGTAAATCTTTCCTTTTCGTACTTTGTGGTTTGTTCTCTTGTTGATCTGGATTCTGCAAAGTCACTGGGTACTTGCTTTGTGGCTTTCAAGTGTTTTTAATATTCATTTATACATGATCTTTTGCCCATGTTGTTTGGACGATGTTAAAGGTATTTTTAACTTTGTCAAGTAGTTAATTTGTAGTGATTTTGTAAGGAGAGAAGGAAAATAACCTCATGATATCTAACTTGTTTGTTTTGAATAAAATAAATTGAAAACAAATATTTTCAGCCATTATGAGTTTATTTGTTGACGGACGGCAGACGGAGTGACAGGCAATAGCTCTGACCCTGAGAGTTCCATCTTACAAGTGGCTGTGAAAGATTGAATTTTATCATTTCCTGAGGCTGGATGGTATTGGAAGAACAAATCTGCTGGCAGCATGTCATGATTCATGTTTTTCATAAACTTCTGCTCTGTCCCATGGTTGCGCATTTTCCAATTATAATATCCAAAACGGACGCGCAGTGCCCCATGAATGCGGTCATGTTTTTAGCGCATGTTTCGTACTCAATCTTTTCGTACATTACCAATTCGTACCCTTTTTTTCCCGTCCTTTTTTTATGATAAAATATGTAGGGTCGGCGCCAAAAAATAGGGACTGTCGGGAAACCAGAAACACAGGTATTTTTCTTTCTGGCCTAACATTATTAGCTGCTTTTCGGCAGAAACTACTACATATGCGTTATGAAATTCATGAATTATCGATTTCAAATTACGATTTCAAGTTAAACCACCAATGCAGTTTATATTTACTATACATGATTAGTACATTAAACATATTCAACATTGGTCTAGAATGGAAATGATTATGTTAATACATCAATTGACACCCGTCGCGATGTTTGTGTTAGAGGAGTCGTCGAACAACTATTTAAAGGATACTTGAGTTTGAGTAGAGCATCTTGGTTAAACACTCCCATCATGTTGTACACAAGAGTACTGCTAAGCAACGTTGCCAACGTGAATATATGATTGTCGTGGTTTTGATCACCCTGTAAAATAAAATACATTTGAACTGGATATATAAAAACTATATTAATGCACTGACTTTTAGAATAAATAGTTGATTAACTAATTAATTTAAATTTAACTCAATTGCAATGTTAAGTTTGATTAGGTGTGGTTTGAAAACGGATGAGATTACTATTTTAAGGGAATAATGTGTATTATAACAATACATGCATTCATGATTAAAGCACTAAGTATTTTTAAATTTTTAAAATCCTCGATTTGAGTTCAAATTCATCTGTTACTAATAAAGCTTTGAGTATCCGTATTAAAAAACATTAAATATAGGTATAATCGTCCAATTTGCAGTTTATTAGTATAGTTGTATGAAGATACATGTCCACATTGTATTACATTTTCATAAGACGTTTCTTAAAACATGTATATACAACATAATAGCATTTGTATTTCAGTATGATGCAACACTAATTATCTAATATGTTTTTAAATAATTTGAAACAATAGCCTACAAATAATTCCAATAATGGTACGTTAATATAAGCGACACTTTCATCAAGTTATTTAAGAACTGCTGATTAGGATGAAATACCTTGTCAACATCTCCAAGGCCTTCCGTATCAAGTAAAAGTAGCATTTGATCTGCATTTACCGGATGCTCTATACACCAGGCCCAAATACCTTTTGTCTTGGAGATGACCGTAGAACCAAGAGCAAATCCTTTAAATGAATAAGGATACTACTAAAATAAGAAAGTTTATCAAAACACATATTTTGTTAAAGCAAAACTTTGAAACCGTGTTGGTTTAGTATACTCGCTTTTGCACAAACGATGGGTATATTAATAATACCGTGGCCGTCTGTACGTACGAACGTGCATCCGGGAGTTTGTCTTGCTGCTTTTAAACGCCTCGTTTTATCACTTTAACAAATATAGTATTGAAACTCTCCTTTTAATCGATGTTTGTTTTAAATGCATGCTTTTGGTTAACTGTTTACTGTGAATGCTATATTTCCTGTTTGACTGTTATACATATATATAGTTAGTACATGTAGATTGGGTTTAGATTGGGATTGTGAATATTCATTGACACCTGTAACATGCGGTATGGGAGAAAGAACAAAACACAGGCACTGCTCTTACTCATATATACTAACAGGTTTTCCGTCGCAACGCATCCAGATATTGCATGTATAATTTAATATGTATTGTGTCTTTCAATGTTTGTTTCAGGCTCTCCGGAGCATGGATTCACAGAAAAATGGAACATCATCAATCGGTGTGATGTATTAAATTGAAGGTCTTTGGACGTACTTTACTTTAAGCTGGTTTTAATCCTTCTGATACCCTTGAGGCTTAAGTGGCACATGTAACAAGTGGAGCATCTTTTAACAATAGCATCGTGGGTAACAAATTAAATTAGTTTAGTTTAAGTTGTTTTTTAATCCTTCTCATTCCCTAGGACCCTGAGTGAGCAAGTATTTTATATACGGATTTTAGCATAACTTATGTGTTCGTTGAGAACCAATTAATCTGTTAAAAGCAGTTGTCTTCATTGTGTTTGTAACTTAACTTTTAATACAATAATATGAAAATAAAATAATATGTGCTTACCTTTGTATTTCCCTGCAAGACGTGTTAGAAGATAGGATTTGCCAGTCCTATACAGTCCGGCAATGGTTATGACGTTTAGTTGCTTTTCGACGCCAGCTAATTGGTCTAAAACGTTCTGTTCTACTACCAATCTGTTCTTAGCTTCGCAGTTTATAAGGCATTGCGGTTTCTCAAACACAGACCCCTTTGAATATGACATTGCTACAATATATATGTCCTACATCAGTAAAGGTTAACATATATCACATACAACTGACTAAGGTCATGGCAAATCATCTGTATGTTACATTTAGTATATTAAGTTATAATAGACATATGGTATAGAGTAGTATAGTATATATATGCATGGACATATGTTTGAGCTGTGACATGCAATACCCATCATGTTCAATATAAAACTCATAATACATACGAGTATTCACCGAAATTGCTATGCATGTAGTTATAAATGGGTCGAAATATTCTTATTTCATAATACTATTCTTTAATATACAAATTATTGTGCATCTAATAAAAACGCTCATTACAACTATTGGTTCTTTTTTAATCAAAGTGCCACTTAATGGGAAATATGCACCCGTTTCCTAAACGTTTTGTGTGAAAAATATTTCCTAGGTATGGTGGTTGATTTGTGCCATGTCGTGTTGGCGTGTTAGCGGGGCGAAGACACGACACCACGACAATACGACAGCACGAAAATACCTTATTTGTCGAGTTGTCGTGTTGTCGTGTTTACAAGACAATTTTTCGGGACAACTCGACATTTAGAAGGCGCCAACACGACAGATTTATGTGTCGAGTTGTCGTGATGGCTGGTATGAAAATGTCCTGGT
Organism: Cyrtodaria siliqua; assembly: GCA_037043455.1. Taxonomy (NCBI): domain Eukaryota; kingdom Metazoa; phylum Mollusca; class Bivalvia; order Adapedonta; family Hiatellidae; genus Cyrtodaria; species Cyrtodaria siliqua. The sequence continues at coordinate 21,291 of JAWPHD010004741.1, read as the reverse complement.
GGCGCCTTTTATTGGTCGTTTTGTCGTGTTGTCGTGTCTTCGCCCAACCGACACGCCACACGACAGCACGACAAATATCTTATTTGTTGAGATGTCGTGTCGGCGTGTTGGTGTCTTCCGCTAGACATGCGCACAACTAGTACCCATCCTTTAATTAATTATATTGTCGAACACAGATTTATATTCAAGGGCGTAACAAGACCTTTTTAGGTTGTACGCAAAATAATATGTTAGTCTGGCGTCGTGGACGCGAGTGTGTTAGGGTGTCCGAGGGCATACCCCACCCCCTGATTGTTTTATCACAATTCAAATCAAGCCATCTGACGTATCCTAGATAATGTTACTTATGTGTTTAACCCATTTAATTAGGTGCTGCCAAAAGTATTTAGTTTAGGAGTGTATGTAGTTGGATAGAAGTATTAACACAATATAGCGTTTATTCAGAAAAAACATTCATATCATAGCATATTCCACACAATGTACATACATATAAGAGTAAAGTTACAAAGTAAAATGTAATTAAAGTTACATGCTTGGCATATTAATACTAATCGTCGAAGACAAGTTATACTTAATTAATTTCATTTGTAGTTGAAGGGACTTAAGTATAAAGTTACTTGCTGCTAAACCTACAATAAAAGTTAAGGGATTTAACACAGTTAACACAATATTAGATTCATCTTCTTTGGCACTCTCTCTCTCTCTGTGAAGGAGTAAACACACTATTAATTGTATTTTTTCTAACATTGTTATATAGCGCTAATTCTAAAATAAAATGTTATTTAGTTCTACTCTGTTTTTAGCAGAAAGGACAGTACTATTATTTTTTGGGATTTCATATTTGCCCGTTTCGCTATTTAGGTAATGAGCACTTGTTCTTAGTTTTGTAATGACAGAGCGGTGTTGTGTTTTAGGGAGAATACATGCATCTTAATGCCACACCAAGATTTACAGGATGTTGTATAGTTACCATTACGTGGTCCGAGTATTAGCTTTCATACCTCACCCAACCCCTTCTCCAAGAAGCAAAAATGTGGTTGGCTGGGGTATGAAATTAAACCTTAATTTCGGCTTTAAAAGTTTGCATATTGTAAAATTAAAACAATTAATTAAGTTAATTTTAAAACAGGCATTCACATGTTTTTAAAACATAATTGCTTTTAAACGTGTTTTAATGTCAAAATATCCGTTATAAAATCCTGCTATTATAAGCTTTCCCATGGTTTAATGGAGTTAATGCGGGACCACGTAATGTTTGATCTGTTATACAACATGTTTTAGTAAAAGTCTATTCGAGGAGAGTTGTTTAAGTCTATTGTAATAATTAAACATGTGTTTAAGTATGACTATGAGCATATGGTATCTGCCAAGCTCTGCCCGACACGCAATATTTGTAGTTTTGTTATGTATTCCAAAAATGTATACAATACTTAATTACTGTAATTACTCGAAAGCCGAGTTATCATTCATAAAATATGGTTTGTAATCAGATATCCAGATCTCACAGCCATAAGTAAGTATTGGTACAATCATGCAGTCAAAAAGTTTGAGCTGCATTTTGACCGGTAAATCTTTTAGTCCTTTAAGCTTGTTTCGTAAAGCGAATGAAGCTTGGCTTGCTTTCAACTGTTATTGTTCTGCATCTTGTTTCAAATCTCCTGTTTAGTGTAATATGATGCCATGATATTGGAATGAGTCCAGTATTTATATTAAACTATTTCTATAAGCTAAGGTGCTCTAAGTATTTTTCGTCAAGCGTTGTTTTACTAAAGATCATTATCCTAGTTTTGTTAATGTTAACTTCAAGTTAAGCGTCAGCTGTGTTGGAGACCATTTGGGGATTCGGAAAATAAGAGTAGATCTTCTGCGTAATGCAAGCAGTTGATATTGCTCTCGCTTAATTTAATAAGGTCAGTGAGTCTGGAATCAAATTATCAGTAATATCATTTATGTAAATATTAAGGAGTAATGGGCTTAAGCTGTCGCATTGTTTCACTCCTCTCTTTGCTTCTGTTTCGATACCAATTGATGATGTTCGTTTAATTATAACGTGTGTGTGTGTGTGTGTGTGTGAATTAGACGATTGAACAGTTTACTACTAATCCTTCTTGTGACATTGTAGAAAAGTGACTCTCTCCAAACAGTAACAAATGCCTAGGTGAAATCAACAAAGCAGCCGTAAATTGGCTTTTCCTTGTTATACAAGTACTTATTGATTATAGTCGTAATATCAAAACGCAGTTCTATGATCAGGTCTGAAGCCAGTCAGACGCGGATTAAAAACGGTTTGTCTTCTCTCAATAGTTATATAATCTTGCTAATAACCCTATAGTATAGGATCACTTATTTATTTTGTAAATTGGTTAAATCTTCGTCCTTTTGCGCTTTAGGTAAACGTCCATAGAGTCCACAGCCTGTCCGGTCATCGCAAATTAAAGAGAAAAGCATACTGGCGAATTGTAAATGGGTTCACAACTAAGCATGCAGTGCGTTGCAAAACGATAGAGTCATAACCTCTTTTAACACAACATTTAACAAGTGTAACAAAGATAGTATGAAAGTGATCATGACCAAGGATCTTATTAAGCTTGTAAATCACGTCTCCGAAGAAGTCAGGTTGTGATATCCTTGTCGCAGAAGAGTTCCTAAATTACTTTTATATTTGGGAAAAAGATCAGGGTTATGATAATATGTTTTTGCAATGGTTTTACGAAGTTTATGGTAACGGTAGCCCTGATGGAGTAGCTTTTAGTTATACAAAAATATTGAAATTATGAAAAATATTAAAAAATAAAATATCAAAAATTCTCAACTCGAATACAAGCTCTAGAAAAATGAATAAGCTGAGACACGTATACCCCATAAAAAATGTCCGGGAAACATCACCATTTAAATTGGGATAATTCCATCTAAATGGGGATAATTAACACTATCAAAATTAAGATCATCTCTCTTGTCATAGATTGCACTTATTATTTCACCATTTGCAATAGAGTGATGTAAATGGAGAAAAGAAGCGTTAGTATCAGAAATATTAGCTTTGTTAAGAAATATAAAAAGATCGGACAGGGAAAGTAGCATTCAAGGAGGACACTAAACCACAAAACACAAACAAACACGCAAACAGACAAACAAGAAGGCAAAAGCAATAATAAATGCAAACGACATCACAAACACAAAAAAGGTTGACAATAGGGCTACCGCCTTGGAACGGTCAGTGGCAAAATAGGCCACTGGGGGATATAGGATATATAGTATTAACCATAGTAGAAAAGAAAGGATTGTCAATGTCCAATATGTCATCCAGATACGTAGAGATGTTATAACAGGCTTCAATAACATCTGCCTGGGTATCTGGTGAAAGGCTCAACATGAAATCACTTTCCAAGCAATATAAAATCAAATCTGAGACAAGGGGTGCACAGTTCGTACCCATAGTACCAACAATTTGTCTATAAACGGTAGTTCCATACCTGACGAAAACAGTAGCTAATAGAAAAATAAGTGATTCACAAAATTCATGGCAAGTCCACATACGAGTAATGTAAGTGTCCAAAAGGCTGTTAGTAAAAAACACTTTAATATTGTAACAGGCCAAACATGTAGTATTTTACGTAGCAACAGTTTTTTGAATGAAAGCAATAATCTTGTCTTTGATAAGGTTGTGTGGTAAAGTTGTATATATTGTAGAAAACCATGAGTACTTATAGATGAAGCGTTACGTTTATTACAAACTTTAGGTTTATCCAAGCCAACTAATTTGTTGTTTTTAAGCTTCAATATTCCCGCTTTAATCTCTGTTCAAGTAAACAGATAATCTTGATCATTAGGATTTAAGGATTCTGTAGGTAATGTACAAATGGTTGTGTCACAACTTGGCATTGAGTACATTTCTTTGAAATATTTAGTTCACTCGGAGATAATGATGTTTCCGAAAATTTAGATTTGTTTTCTGACAATGTGTTAAGAACTGCCCAAAAGTGATTTATTTTCATGAAGATTTTCCAGTCTTTCAACCATCGTTTAATTAAATTGTTTTTTATATATATTCTGTTTAGCTGATTGTATTCCATTCTAGCTCTAGAAAAAATGCGCCTGGTGCTGATATCTTTCGGAGAGTTGAATACGTTTTTACCAAGTGAGCGTACTTCTTTTCTTAGTTTGAATCAGTCACCGTCCATCCAAAGGTTTTTCTTTTTTCTACGTTTGCTTATGGTACTCTAAGGATTATTATACTTGAATGAGACTGATTTGAAGGCAACATTGATCAGAATGTTGTTGAATTATTATTATGGTCATTGGTATCTAAAAAAAAAGAGTATGATAATGGACCTTTGGAAACGGCCGAGCACTATTTGTATCTAAAGATGCCATGAAATTAGCAAGCTGTTTCTTCCGAATTTAAATGTATATGTGCTTTAAATTGAGGTTTTCCTTCTATCTGTCCATATAAGCTTTCCCGGGAATTTATAAATTGGGTCAGTTTCCTCACTTGATCTGACTAAGTATTTTAAGGTGATCTAAATTAAATTCAGTAGGGGGTTTAACTGCAAATGTCTTAATACAACTCCAGGAGTCACCTAAAAGAGTTTGAGCGGGGACCTTTGGAAACGGCCGAACACGAATCCTAGACCGAACCAAAAATCTTCCTTTGATAATTCCTAGTCATGATTCAATGCATAATTATGAATGATAATTCCCTTTAAAAACTGTTTGCGGAAATATAGAAGTATTCTCCAGGAACGCCTCCCTTTTTTTTCCTGTTTGTTGATGGTATATGCAAATGTATGTACCCAGTAAGATCTGTTTGTGACTCCTTGGTTGTCCAACTTTCTAGTAAACTAATAATATCAAACTTATTTACAAGATTTACAAAGTCTGCATCTGTAGACTCGTTCTTGTCTAGATCGTTCACATACCAACTTGCAAGTTTTAGAATCGTTTTTTTTTTGTTTTTCAGACTTCTCACCAGGAAGTACAGGTATAAAGTTGATATACCATACCAAGGGAGAGTAATCACTTTATTAAAGACAAGCTAATTTCTATTATTCAAAAAACATTCGCTAGAGAAAATACTACATTTTTGGAATGAAATAATTTTAAAGCGTTTTTTACTAACGGCAGTTTAGACAATTATACTATGTGGACTTGCTATGAAGTTTGTGAAGCACTCATCTTCCTATTAGATAATATTTTCGTCAGGTATGGTACCACCGTTTATAGACAAATTGTTGGTATCCCTATGGGTACGAACTGTGCACCACTTGTCGCAGATTAGTTTTTATTTTGCTATGAAAGAGATTTCATGTTGAGTCTTTCACCAGATACCCAGGCAGATGTTATTGAAGCTTTTAATGACACCTCTCGGTATCTGGATGACATACTGAACATTGACAACCCTTTCTTTCCAACTATGGTTGATAATATTTATCCTCAAGAACTTCGGCTTAATAAAGAAAATATATCTGATAATAACGCTTCTTTTCTTGATTTAGATCTCTCGATTGAAAATGGTAAAATAATTAGCAAAATCTATGACAAGAGAGATGATTTTAATTTTGACATTGTTAATTATCCCCACTTGGATGGGGATGTTCCCCGAGCAACTTCTTATGGGGTGTATCTGTCTCAACTTATTCGTTTTTCTAGAGCTTGTACTCGAGTTGAGGACTTTAATATTCGTAATCTTGCTTAATGGTTTATTCTCTTACTGCTCTGGCTTCTGCAAAGTCACTGAGAACCTTTATTGTGGCTTTCTAGGCTATTGCTTTTTTGTATTATATTTACACGAGCATATTTGTGTTTTACTTATATTGCCTATTGATGCTGCCTTGTTGGTTAGAGATTTGATCATGGCGGGGATTTCTTTATTTACACTGTCCTGTTTTAATGGGATGACAGTAGGGTAAGTGTGAGGTTTGGTGCACCCTAGAACCGGTTTAAACCCCCAGTGGCCTACTTTGCCACTGACCGTTCCAAGGCGGTAGCCCTATTGTCAACCCTTTTTGTGTTAGTGATGTCGTTTGCATTTATTATTGCTTTTGCCTTCTTGTTTGTCTGTTTGCGTGTTTGTTTCTGTGTTTTGTGGTTTACTGTCCTCCTTGAATGTTACTTTCCCTGTCCGATCTTTTTATATTTCTTTGTATAACTAAAAAGTTACTCAATCAGGGTTACCGTTACCATAAACTTCGTAAAACCTTTGCAATTTTTTTATTATCGTAACCCCGAACTTCTTTCCAAATATAAATGTAATTTAAGGACTCTTCTGCGACAAGGACTATCACAACCTGACTTCTATGGTGATGTAATTTATAAACTTCGTAAGATTCTTGGTCATGATCACTTTCATACTATCTTTGTTAAACTTGTTAAAAAATGTATCAAAAGAGGTTATGACCCTATCATTTTGCAACGTACTGCATGCTTGGTGGTGGACCCTTTTACAGTTCGCCACTATGCTTTCCGCTTTAATTTTACGATGACCGGACAGGCTGTGGACCCTATGATGACGCCTACCTAAAGCCCATTGGGACGGTGGCATTTGATGTTTGTCCATGATCTTTCTTGTCGTGCCCTTAATGGTGTATTCTCTTACTGCTCTGGCTTCTGCCAAGTCATTGAGTACCTTCATTGTGGCTTCTGGATACATCCTGAGATTTTTATTATTTTGTATGTGTACCTTTAGTTAGTTTCTCTGCATGTGGACTTTGTTGTTAGAGAATTCCTTTTGATGGGATGTAGTTTTGGTTACACTGTCTTGTCTATTTGGGCGCTGAAGACAGGATAATAGCGAGGATTGTGCGCATATAAAATCGATTCAAGCTAACCAGTAGGCCTTAATGCCTACTGACCCTTCCAAGTCGGTAACACTGTCTTCACCACCCTTTCTGTTGTGTTTTGTCTCTTTCATTGTAGTTTCTAGTCCTTGTTTGCAGTACAGTGCGGACCTACGATGCCATTGCGTTCGGACGCTGTGGTTTCTATAGGACCCTATATATTATTCTAGGCTATTGTGTTTTGTATTATATTTACACGAGCATATTTGTGTTTTACTTATATTGCCTATTGATGCTGCCTTGTTGGTTAGAGATTAGATCATGGCGGGGATTTCTTTATTTACACTGTCCTGATTTAATGGGATAGCAGTAGGGTAAGTGTGAGGTTTGGTGCACCCTAGAACCGGTTTAAACCCCCAGTGGCCTACTTTGCCACTGACCGTTCCAAGGCGGTAGCCCTATTGTCAACCCTTTTGTGTTTGTGATGTCGTTTACTTTTATTAATACTTTTGCCTTCTTGTTTGTCTGTTTCCATGTTTGTTTCTGTGTTTTGTGGTTGACTGTCCTCCTTGAATGCTACTTTCCCTGTCCGATCCTTTTATATTTCTTATAATAGATGAATTACTCGAACAATGGTTATTTCTCTTCCTTAGTTACATAGCTATTATGGCATAATAAAAACATTCAAAAACATTGTAACTGACATTTCCTGTTTAAAGTTTCTATATAATGCCCGTAGATATAGCACTCATGCTTCAGTTTCCTTTCTTAGTTACATGGGTATTTTATGACAATAGTATAATAACAATATTCATATCGTAAGGAACACAATTCCTTTTAAAAAAAGAACACTTCTATATAACGGCTGTTATATATAAATGGTGTTAAACGTACTAGTGACTAGATAATACTAAAATATATAAATCAAAACCTGGAATGATCCCAGATTTTCAGGACTAGATTTTAATATGAAAAGGAAAAGTTTCCTTTAATGCTTGGCACTAATGATCACTGTTGTGTACCATTAAATGTTATTGAAGAAACACTGATTATTTATTTGTTTATTTGCTTTGTTATCATTTATATAGAGAATTGATTACTATGTGTCAGTCTGCAAATACCTTCTTAGAAGAAGATATGTTAAAAGTTTTCACGGCTAGAATTGAATATTTTCTTTTAGTGCACTTCACTATTTTGTGAAAATGTTATTGAGGAAGCACTAATATTTGTTTGTTTGTTTGCTAAAATTTGTACATAGATCGTAGAAAAGTAATAGCTATTATCACTCTGCAATTTATCTTCTTGAAAGAAATTGCAAAATGTTTTCTTTAAGACCGTCCTCGTTATTACGTCTGTTGACCAGGTGTTCTTTGGGTTTTCCGCGTATCTGACTGTGTATGGTTTGTTCTGTGGGTTGCATTGTCTCTTGTGTTCATATATCGGGCTAGCCCAAGCTTTGGGTTTAAATCCGCACTAGCTGTTTTTGACCTTCTTCAGACAACTGATTGCCGTCTCTGTTGTGTATATTCCTTGATGTTCTGCATTAATGCTACTGTTATTTATGAGGCGTATTTTGTATTTCTACATAGGTACTGTAGACCAATATTATACGTTTTAACTTTATCATTGTAAGTCTCCTCATCACGTTCTTTGAACGCTGGGAGTATATGAAAAGCGTGGTCATCATATCGATCAATGTCATAAAGCAAGAGTCCCTTCTTTTCGAGGCAAACCTCTGTAGAGTTTTGTGTTAGGTCATTGCATCCTACCCCTATAATGATATGCTTTCCCAAATTTCGAGCTGAAATTTTGAATTTCTGTAATTTGAGGCTCCTTGAATAGTTTTTTCTCTCGGGCCAATCACTATAACATCAGTTTTCACCTGTCTATACATTTGTTTTACCGTCTATTCTGTTACCATTAGAGTCCATTATTAAAGTGACTGTTTATTCTCTGTGAATTTCTTTTAGTTTAGATGAGTATGAGTCTCATTGAATTGGGTGAGTGTGTTGGTTCTTTCCCTTGGAGTGATCAAATGTTCATGAATAACAGTCGATAGAGTATTGTTCATGACCAGATCGCGGTGACCTTGACATTTGACCTACAAGCCATCAATCGATGGTGTCATTATTGTAAAATTGACACTATTTGCATAAAGTATAAATCTTGTAGGTGTAATAGTAAATACGTTACAGTATAGAAGTCAGTGTTCATGCATGATCATGTCACTGTGACCTTAACATTAAACCTGATAACCCCAAATTAATTAGACATTGTTTTAACTATTTCCGTAAATTTCCAGTAGGGAAATTGTTTCTTATGACTGGGTCTTATAACTTTTCCACACTATATACCATCTTAATATACGACCTGATCAAACACAAGCTATTTGCTCTAATTCAAAATTCTAAACCTATGCTAGAGAAATAAGAGGCGGCCTTCTTGTTTGTCTGTTTGCCTGTTTGTTTCTGTGTTTTGTGGTTGACTGTCCTCCTTGAATGCTACTTTCCCTGTCCGATCTTTTTATATTTCTTTTAAGAGGGCCTTATTTCAGACGGTGTATTGGAAATGGTATGTGTTTTGTAAATAGGTATGGGTCTTAATTGTGTTTCATGTACCAGTTGATTCCTGTCTTTTTTATAGATATAAATAGCGACCCAGTCAAAAATGACTAGACTGGTGTAAAAATTATATTTTTTATGCACGAGCCCATTTCACCTGCAATCGAGCTGGTGAATTTTGGTAGAGCAGTCCACTTTAATCTACAGTCCTCAATACATGCTGAGCTATAAATAGCCGACTTTACTGAATCAGAAAAATAAAGGTGTGTGGTTCCCAGCTTTGTGGATTATAAAGATAATGTAGTACGGAACCAGTGTGTGCATTAAAAAAGCTGATTGGAAGATGTCCGACTTAGAAATCTTGCAGCGTTTATGGCGACAGATCGGTGAAAATCAGCCCATGGAACAAAAAGGAAAATAGTCTATTTTTGGATAAGATCAGTCACGAGTTCCACAACAATACACATTAATCCTGTGAAACACATTTGGCTCGCAAACGGTCCCATATCTAGAATAAAACACCGATTCAGTTTTTCAACATTTCGCGTCATTCAGGGAAGGTACACCCAATTCAATTCCAATAGACTCCAAGTATAGGATTGTCACAAATTAAAACACGTTATGCAATGAATTCACTTAAACTGCATTCACTGCCTGTGAGATTGAACCTTGGACTTTCGAATTAATCACAAACACATACTACTCCGAGGCATTTTACAGAGCTTTATACAACCAAAGACGACAGCGCGCGCCTGCCTTACGACAAAAATCTTCAAAACGTTGGAACGGGCAGAATGAGTATTAAATTATTTTTCTTCAAATGCTGTTAAATAAATGAAATAAATGATGAAGATTAATTTTAGCCCAAAACATTATTTATTTAACAGTACTTTTGATTTTTCCCTTTCTTGGTGACCCACTTGAGAAAGGACGCCATTTCTATAGTGATTCAGTGCAGAAACAATATTATGTCCCATTTTATTCCCCGCTTCCGGTTAGGTATAATTTATAATTGGCTGTGTTTTCCCCTCATTCACACTATGCGTATTTTGAAATAAACATCTGTCAAAACCATATCTCTACCTACCCTCTGTGTTCATACTCTCCAAAGAAATAGTCCTGACAAACACAGTAAAATACATAATATTCATGACAACAGACATACTTTAACATCATGGTAGATTTAACAATGAATTAAAAATTAATCTTGGGAAACTTTGGATTTGTTCATGGAATTATTTTAGCACCCTACTTCCTGACTGGTCTGACACCTAATGTTAGAATATTGCTTTTAAGAATAGTGCCTTATTAAAAGTTATTTTATTATGTTGTTTTTTCTTCATGATAATTTTTTTAATGATCAAAATAATTAAATAAAACTGATGGAATTTATTTTATAATTTACGTTTTTTATACATTTTTAAACGATGATAAATGGAGGCCAAAATAAAATAAAAATGTGGTTCAGGTTTTGACCCCCTCCCCTAATGTCCGCAACACCACACCCCCACCCTCAACCACATTAGGTTTGGTAGTGAACTCGTTTTGTTTTCAGTTCTTAAATTCTATTTTAATTTTCAAATCAAAAACATGTTTTATGACATTGCATGGTTATTCCACTATATACAAAACACTAATACACACTTTATCAAGTAAAATACTGCAATAGAGACTGTCTGTTCCCTAAACAATGCCAAACAAAATCTGACATGGCCACTTGATTGTTTGAATTCAAACTGAACAATATGACGCGTTCCCTTCAATTTTGAGGCCCATTTAGCGAAGGTGGGGTGGGGGGTTTTGGCGGGAGGTTGTGGGAGGGGGTCCCAAGGCATATGGAAAAAAATGCCTCATATTCCATATGGAAAAAAGTGTTCTATATGGAAAAAAGATAGGTATTACAAATAAAAGTATTGTGAAATTAAAAGAAAGTCATATGGTATATGGAAAATAATATTTTGGCTATATGGTATATGGAAAAAGATATATAACCTTATATGGCATATGGAAAAAATCTAACAGAGGCTCAATTGTTGCTTATTTATATTTTTACTTCTGGTATATCACAAAGGTGTCTGGTTGATGCATTTCTGCTGAGGTATGCTGAGGTATGTATGTCCCTTTTTGTACTTTTGACAAATTATGTTGTAGTTGGTCTTATGTTTACCCACACAGATATATTTACCAGAAGTAATCACCATAACTATGCAATGAATTACAGAGCGCAATTATATCTAAGCAAGAAGTGCACTTGTATTTTTGTTTGTAATAATATCTTATATATATATATATATAAGTGCATACTTGCGCATAAATTGATGTAGCTCTATAAATATTAGTAATTTTGAATATACTGAAACATGTCTACTGCACCATCATTTATGCTCAACAGTAATCTGTTTGCTAAATAATATCATATTTAACCTCATACATATTTATTTAAAATACTACATATTAAGATAATGTATACATGTATTGCGTATAATTTAAGAGGACACTTGGCAATCTTGATTAGTGTAAAACTCACTGAGTCCTTAACGCCCAGTGGCCTACTTTGCCACTGACCGTTCCAAGGCGGTAGCCCTATTGTCAACCCTTTTTGTGTTTGTGATGTCGTTTGCATTTATTATTGCTTTTACCTTCTTGTTTGTCTGTTTACGCGTTTGTTTCTGTGTTTTGTGGTTTACTGTCCTCCTTGAATGCTACTTTCCCTGTCCGATCTTTTTATATTTCTTTGCATACTTTCAGTAATTAATATTAAATATTCAAATAATACAAAGCAAATATATTTTATATGTTACTAACATTTGATAATAATGCACCAGTAGTGTACTTAAAGAAGAAGCCCAAGAGGGTCTGTAGCGCTCTACTGGCTGTATGAAGTCTTTGATTTGGAACACGGCAACAATAAAATACGGCGATATGTGCAACCAGGATTAATACTGATCATCCCTGCCAAGTTTCGTTGAAATCCAGACAGGCATTCAGGAGAACTAGCCTGTACTATGTTAGTGCATTTAACCTTTAAAGGGCCATAACTCTGACAAAAAATAATTCAACCAAAACACGACGATGATAGGCGCAACTAGGCTTGGTACTCATCAACAATGCACAAAATCGTTGAAATTGAAACATGGCGATGACATGCACAACTAGGCCTGGTACTGATCATCCCTGCAAAGTTACACTGAAATCCGGCCTGGGTTTCACGAGAATTAGTCTGGACAAAATGAATGTATCAAACATCTAATGGGCCATAACTCTGCCAAAATCATTTCAACCGAAATACGACGATGACATGGTTTGGTACTGATTATGTCTGTAACGTTTCGTTGAAATCCATCCAAGGGATAAAGAGAACTACCGGTAGTCCAGACACAGTTTGTGTATTAAAACCTTTAAATGGCCATAACTCAGCCAAGAGTCATGATATGCACCACTAAACCTGATAGTGATAAACTCTGCAAAGTGTCGTTGAAATCCGGCCTGGGGTTCAGGAAACATATTTCGAACACAGTTTGTCTTTTAAACCTTTAAAGGGCCATAACTCCGCCAAAAATCATTTAACCGGAACACGGTGAGGATATGCATAACTAGATTTGGTACTGAAAATCCATGCAAAGTGTCATTAATATTCCGCCTAATAAAGGCCCTATCGTCTCAATGAGGCCAAATACAGCATTTTTAACTAAATCAAGGCCCTGACTCCAGTGTTACTAATACAATTTGGCTAGTTTTCAAACTTGTCTGAGTTTTCATTGATAATAACAATCTGTGTACGTTTGGTAAAGAACAAATAACAAATGAAGGTGCTAGTGTGAAGAAAATGGCATTTTTTACCGAAAACAAGGGCCATAATTCTGGCTGATTTCGAATTCATCCAAGATGTATTGCTATTAACAATCTGTGCAAGTTTGGTAAAGATCAAATAATAAATGAAGGTGCTAGAGTGTTCACAAGACAGAAAATGATATTTTTCATCACATTAAAGGCCATAACTCTGGTGTTACTGGTACGATGTGGCCGGATTTCGAACTTGTCCAGCTTTCATTAATATGAAAAATCTAATTTGTGCAAGTTTGGTAAAGATCAAATATTAAATGAATGTGCTCAGGTGTTCAGGTGTTCACAAGGCAAAACATGGTATCTTTCAGCAAATCAAGGGCCATAACTCCAGTGAAACTAATCCGATCTGGCTGGTTTTCAAACTTGCGCTTTTGTTGATGTTAACAATATGTGCAAGTTTGGTAAAGATCAAATAATAAATGAAGATGCTAAAGTGTTCACACGGCGGAATATGGCATTTTTCAGCAAATCATGGGCCATAACTCCGGTTAAACTAATCCGGTCTGGCTGGGTTTCGCATTTTTCTGAGCTTCCATTGATATTAACAATCTTGCACATTTTGATAAAGATCAAATAATAAATGAAGATGCTAGAGTGTTCACAAGGCAGAAAATGTAATAAGGGCCATAATTCTGGTGTTACTCATCGGATATGACTGGTTTTCAAACTTTCCAAGCTTTCTTTAATATTAACAATCTGTGCAAGTTTGGCAAAGATCAAGTAATAAATGAAACTGCTAGGGTGTTCATAGTGCAGAATATGGCATTTTTCAGCAAATCAAGGGCCATAACTCCGTAATTAAGACTAATCCGATCTGGGTGGTTTTAAAAGGCCGAGCTTTCATTGCTATAATTAACAATCTTTGCAAGTTGTGTAAAGACCAAATAATAAATGAAGGTGCTAGAGTGTTCACAAGACAGAATATAGAATATTTCAGCAAATCAAGGGCCATAACTCCGGTGAAACTAATCCGAATATTAATGGTTGAACTCATCCGATCTCTCATTAATATTAAGACTTTGGCCGAGTTTGGTTAAATCACAGGAACAACGAAGAGGCTAGAGTGTTCACAAGGCAGACGTTATCGGACCACGGACGTACGGACGGGCGGACGACGGACGACGGACAACACGTCATCTCATTAGCTTAAAACATCATAGAATATGGAAGAAAATTGAAATTGCAATGGTATATTTTATCCTATGCCATCAGTTCTAAAAACAAAATGAGGCAATATTAATAAACGAGCTGCTTATTTTAATTGTAGAATGAATCTCAAGTTCGCCTCATGTGTGCCTTTAACACAATAGAATCAAAAAGCAAGAACTGATTAATGAGTATGTCTACACTTTGTTTGCAGTATATATGTAATTGTTATCTATATGTAAAATAAGATGAACGTGTTCTGTTTGTATATGTAATGGATGCTTTAGAAAAATAAAATTATAAAAAAAAGAGAATATGAACCTTCTGATCAAATTTGGTGAAAATCAAAAGTTATCTTACCATTAAACTTCTCTTATTTTGACATAATCAAAGGCAGTGACTCCATTCTATACTTCTCGATATTGCTCACTGTCCAACTCCTATATGCGGTTATATTAAAACAAATATTGATAAAGAAACGATAGCCCTCTGAAGTTATTTGAATCACTCTCGATGTCTTCCTGAGTAGAACCAGTACTAAACAATGCAGATAAAGTGTCTTGCTCAGGGACACATCGCATATGGTAATGAGGTGGATCGAACCCACGACTTTTCAAACATGGGTCTAACGCCCTATTACTAGACCACAGCGCTCCTTGTGAAACTTTAATTAATAAACATAATTTATATTTTGCCTTTTGAATAGTTACGGTACTTCATCATTTCAATGGTCTTTACTAATTAAAGTTTTTGAAAGTAGTAAAAGCTTGTTCACGGTACAAAACCCGTTTTACCTAGACACAACAGATTCATATCCTTTGAATCATTGGAAATAAATAAGATAACGAATTTCAGTTACCTATGTAAACGGATGACGGCTTTCACCTAAAAGTGTGCATACATTTGGCTAAATTTAACAAGATTTTATGAAATGTGCAGACGCTATAGTATTAACACGGCTGAATATAGCATTTATTCAATATACCAAGGGCCATAACTCCAACGTTTCTCTTCACATATTATTTTATATATATATATTTATGATCCTTAGCATATGCTGTCTGCATTTTAGTTTAGTCTGTTGATTGTTACTTTATGATAAGAGCAGGCTTCATTTCTCTGCTCCCAACTAAATTCCATTTTGTTTATTTCGCTCATTTTCTCTTTTAAAAAGCATTTTGCTAGAAACTGGGACTTTACGCCGCTGAAGATGGAATATTATGAATATGAACATACCACATTGAAGGTATCATGTTCCCCGTCACATCTTTGGGAATACCACAATGTTCGTACTTTTCTAAATATTGAGTTCCAAACCGCCAGCGGCCTTTTTTGCCACTGATCGTTCAAAGGCGGTAACCCTGTTGTTAACCCTGTTTGTGTTTATGACGTCATACGCCTTTATTCCTTATTAACATTGTCATTCATATTTATTTTTTGCGCGTGTTTTGGGGTTTACTGTGTTCTGTGAAAGCTGCATTTCCTATTCGACTTTTATACGTATTTTTATAATATATTATTTTACATACGATTTGCTCTGGAAACCGTATATCTATTCAACACAACGTGTTTGCCTTAGCGATTTGTTCCAGGGCCTGTGATTTTAATGTTTAATTTTAATTCATTAGCAAATGAAAACTATATCGTTTGTGGATTCCTTTTGAATATTTCAATTTTACAAACAACAAGATCAACAGCAATTAAGACATAGTGTTCACACACTTGACCAAAACATTAAAACAAAAGGGAGAACACTAGACGTAACAGTATGGAGTTTGAAATTCACACGATCTGGATACGGATAAGTAACTTAAATTTCAATACCATTGTTATAAATGATTAAATATAGCATATATTGAATCACTATAATCATTCATCAATATTATACCAAGACATAAACACAGAAGCAATATAATCTAAAATCTATAGTCCTTTGTGAATCAAGTAAAGACCTAAGTATGCTAAAAAAACAAAGATTTATATGAAGGTTTTATTAGATTTTAACGAATCACCTGCAATAATATGTTACGATGAGAGTAAACGGTATACTACGTGTTAAACGGTATGCTACGTGCTAAACGGTAAACTATGTGTTAAACGGTATACTACGTGTTAATGGGTATACTGCGTGTTAAACGGTATACTGCGTGTTAAACGATATAATATGTGCTATTCGGTATAGTACGTGCTATATTACATGTTATTAATAAACGGTATACTGCGTGTAAAACGATATACCACGTGCTAAACGGTATACTACGTGTTAAACGATATAATATGTGCTATTCGGTATAGTACGTGCTATATTACATGTTATTAATAAACGGTATACTGCGTGTAAAACGATATACCACGTGCTAAACGGTATACTACGTGTTAAACGGTATACTACGTATTAAACGGTATACTACGTGTTAAACGGTATATACGTATTAAACGGTATACTACGTGTTAATGGGTATACTACTTGTATATTACGTGTTAAACGATATACTGCCTGTAAAACAATATACCACGTGCTAAACGGTATACTACGTGTTAAACGGTATACTACGTATTAAACGGTATACTACGTGTTAATGGGTATACTACCTGTATATTACGTGTTAAACGATATACTGCGTGTAAAACGATATACCACGTGCTAAACGGTATACTACGTGTTAAACGGTATACTACGTATTAAACGGTATATTACGTGTTAAACGGTATACTACGTGTTAATGGGTATACTACGTGTATATTACGTGGTAAACGATATACTGCGTGTAAAACGATATACCACGTGCTAAACGGTATACTACGTGTTAAACGGTATACTACGTATTAAACGGTATACTACATGTTAAACGGTATACTACGTGTTAAACGGACGTGTTAAACGGTATACTACGTGTTAAACGGACGTGTTAAACGGTATACTACGTGTTAAACGGTATACTACGTGTTCAACGGTATACTACGTGTTAAACGTGTTAAACGGTATACTACGTATTAAACGGTATACTACGTATTAAACGGTATACCACGTGTTAAACGGTATACTACGTGTTAAACGGTATACTACGTGTTAAACGGTATACTACGTATTCAATGGTATACTACGTGTTAAACGGTATACTACGTGTATATTACGTGTTAAAGGGTATACTACGTGCTAAACGGTATACTATGTGTATATTACGTGTTAAACGGTATACTACGTGTATATTACATGTTAAACGGTATACTATGTGTTAAACGGTATACTACGTGTTCAACGGTATTCGATGTGTATTTTATGTGTTAAACGGTATACTACGTGCTAAACGGTATACTACGTGCTAAACGGTATACTACGTGTATATTACGTGTTAAACGGTATACTACGTGTATATTACATGTTAAACGGTGTACTACGTGTTAAACGGTATACTACGTGTTAAACGGTATACGATGTGTATTTTATGTGTTAAACGGTATACTACGTGCTAAACGGTATACTGCGTGCTAAGCGGTATACTACGTGTTAAACAATATACTACGTGCTAAGCGGTATTCTACGGGCTAAGTGGTATACTACGTGTTAAACGATATATTACGTGCTAAACGGTATGCCACGTGCTAAACGGTATACGACGTATTAAACGGTATACTACGTGTTAAACGATAAACCACGTGTTAAACGGTATACTACGTGTTAAACGGTATACGATGTGTATTTTATGTGTTAAACGGTAAACTACGTGCTAAACGGTATACTGCGTGCTAAGCGGTATACTACGTGTTAAACAATATACTACGTGCTAAACGGTGTGCTACGGGCTAAGTGGTATACTACGTGTTATACAATATACTACGTGCTAAGCGGTATGCCACGTGCTAAACAGTATACGACGTATTAAACGGTATACTACGTGTTAAACGATATACCACGTGTTAAACGGTATACTACGTGTTAAACGGTATACTACGTATTAAACGGTATACTACGTATTAAACGATATACTACGTGTTAAACGGTATACTACGTGCTAAGCGGTATGCCACCTGTTAAACGGTATACTACGTATTAAACGGTATACTGCGTGTTAAACGATATACCACGTGTTAAACGGTATACTACGTGTTAAACGGTATACTACGTGTTAAACAGTATACGATGTGTATTTTATGTGTTAAACGGTATATTACGTGCTAAACGGTATGCCACGTGCTAAACGTTATACTACATATTAAACAAACGGTATACTGCGTGTTAAACGATATACCACGTGTTAAACGGTATACTACGTGTTCAACGGTATACTACGTGTTAAACGGTATACGATGTGTATTTTATGAGTTAAACGGTATACTACTTGCTAAGCGGTATACTACGTGTTAAACAATATACTACGTGCTAAGCGGTATGCTACGAGCTAAGTGGTATACTACGTGTTAAACAATATACTACGTGCTAAGCGATATGCCACGTGCTAAACGGTATACGACGTATTAAACGGTATACTACGTGTTAAACGATATAGCACGTGTTAAACGGTATACTACGTGTTAAACGGTATATTACGTATTAAACGGTATACTACGTATTAAACGATATACTACGTGTTAAACGGTATACTACGTGCTAAGCGGTATGCCATGTGCTAAACGGTATACTACGTGATCAACGGTATACTGCGTGTTAAACGATATACCACGTGTTAAACGGTATACTACGTATTAAACGGTATACTACGTATTAAACGGTAAACTAAGTATTAAACGGTATACTACGTGTTAAACGGTATACTATGTGTTAAACGGTATACTACGTATTAAACGGTATACCACGTGCTAAACGGTATACTACGTGTTAAACGGTATACTACGTATGAAACGGTATACTACTTGTTAAACGGTATATTACGTGTATATTACGTGTTAAACGGTATACTACATGCTAAACGGTATACTATGTGCTAAACGGTATACTACGTGTTAAACGATATAGTACGTGCTAAACGGTATGCTCCGTGCTAGGCGGTATACTACGTGCTAAACGGTATACTACGTGTATATTACGTGTTAAACGGTATACTACGTGTATATTACATGTTAAACGGTGTACTACGTGTTAAACGGTATACTACGTGTTAAACGGTATACGATGTGTATTTTATGTGTTAAACGGTATACTACGTGCTAAACGGTATACTGCGTGCTAAGCGGTATACTACGTGTTAAACAATATACTACGTGCTAAGCGGTATTCTACGGGCTAAGTGGTATACTACGTGTTAAACGATGTATTACGTGCTAAACGGTATGCCACGTGCTAAACGGTATACGACGTATTAAACGGTATACTACGTGTAAAACGATAAACCACGTGTTAAACGGTATACTACGTGTTAAACGGTATACGATGTGTATTTTATGTGTTAAACGGTAAACTACGTGCTAAACGGTATACTGCGTGCTAAGCGGTATACTACGTGTTAAACAATATACTACGTGCTAAACGGTGTGCTACGGGCTAAGTGGTATACTACGTGTTATACAATATACTACGTGCTAAGCGGTATGCCACGTGCTAAACAGTATACGACGTATTAAACGGTATACTACGTGTTAAACGATATACCACGTGTTAAACGGTATACTACGTGTTAAACGGTATACTACGTATTAAACGGTATACTACGTATTAAACGATATACTACGTGTTAAACGGTATACTACGTGCTAAGCGGTATGCCACGTGATAAACGGTATACTACGTATTAAACGGTATACTGCGTGTTAAACGATATACAACGTGTTAAACGGTATACTACGTGTTAAACGGTATACTACGTGTTAAACGGTATACGATGTGTATTTTATGTGTTAAACGGTATACTACGTGCTAAACGGTATGCCACGTGCTAAACGGTATACTACATATTAAACAAACGGTATACTGCGTGTTAAACGATATACCACGTGTTAAACGGTATACTACGTGTTAAACGGTATACTACGTGTTAAACGGTATTCGATGTGTATTTTATGAGTTAAAAGGTATACGTCGTGCTAAGCGGTATACTACGTGTTAAACAATATACTACGTGCTAAGCGGTATGCTACGAGCTAAGTGGTATACTACGTGTTAAACAATATACTACGTGCTAAGCGGTATGCCACGTGCTAAAAGGTATACGACGTATTAAACGGTATACTACGTGTTAAACGATATAGCACGTGTTAAACGGTATACTACCTGTTAAACGGTATACTACGTATTAAACGGTATACTACGTATTAAACGATATACTACGTGTTAAACGGTATACTACGTGCTAAGCGGTATGCCATGTGCTAAACGGTATACTACGTGATCAACGGTATACTGCGGGTTAAACGATATACCACGTGTTAAACGGTATTCTACGTATTAAACGGTTAACTAAGTATTAAACGGTATACTACGTGTTAAACGGTATACTACGTGTTAAACGGTATACTACGTATTAAACGGTATACCACGTGCTAAACGGTATACTACGTGTTAAACGGTATACTACGTATGAAACGGTATACTACGTGTTAAACGGTATATTACGTGTATATTACGTGTATATTACGTGTTCAACGGTATACTACGTGCTAAACGGTATACTACGTGTTAAACGATATAGTACGTGCTAAACGGTATGCTCCGTGCTAGGCGGTATACTACGTGTTAAACGATATATTACGTGCTAAACGGTATACTACGTGTTAAACGGTATACTACGTATTAAACGGTATACTACGTGTTAAAGGGTATACTACGTGTTAAACGGTATATTACATGTATATTACGTGTTAAACGGTATACTACATGCTAACCGGTATACTACGTGCTAAGCGGTATACTACGTGTTAAACAATATACTACGTGCTAAGCGGTATGCTACGGGCTAAGTGGTATACTACGTGTTAAACGATATATTACGTGCTAAGCGGTATGCCAC